>JBBGZY010000088.1:2442500-2694900 GCA_037952925.1 Lithobates clamitans
TGATTTGGGATGGCCCTGTTGACTCTATTTCCCTCTTTGTGGAACATTGTAATCGTAATCCATATGGACTTGCGTTTACTCATGTTCTTGACCCAATGACTCTAGTCTTTTTGGACTTGGAATTGGGCCACAAAGAGGGGAACATCATAGCTCGCAATCATACCAAGCCCACGGCTGGCAACTCTTATTTACACTTCCGCAGTTGCCACTACCCCAAGTGGATTAAAAATATACCAAAAGGACAGTTCTGTCGCCTTAGACAGAACTGTACCCTTGACTCCGACTATGATGCATCTAGTGTTTCTCTAAAGAAAAAATTCGCAGAAAAATCCTATCCCAATGACCTGGTCGATGAAGCATGTACCTACTACTCCAAGGGCAAACCTCTGAGACCAGAGAAAGGTGAAATTGATCACTCCATGCGATTCATTACCACCTTCCATTTTCAACATAAGAAAATGGAAAAAATAATGAGAAAACATTGGGATATCTTATTACAGGATCCCCTTCTGAATACCATCATTCCCACCAAACCTAGAGTGACATACCGGAAAGCCCCCAATTTAAAGAACAAAATCGCTCCCAGCAAATTACCTTCTCTGCCATCTAGTCAGCTCACCAACCATTCCATCACCCTCATACCCCTAGTTGGCATGTTTCAATGCAAAAAGGTGCTGTGTAAAACCTGTCCTTATATCTCACATGGACAGAAATCTTTTTCTTATAAGGACAAAACGTATCAGCTGGATCATTTTTATAACTGTTCTTCCAATTTTGTGGTGTATGCCCTCACCTGCCCTTGTGGTCTTATTTACGTGGGCCGAACCATCTGCCCTTTAAGACAGCGATTCGGACAACATCGTCGACTTATAGAGGGAGGGAAGGACATGCACAGCGTGCCGCGACATTATGCAGAATTCCATAATAAATCCACCTCTGGCCTACGTGTGTGGGTCATTGAACAAATTCCTACATGTTTTACTGCAGCAGAACGCTTCAAAAGGCTTTGCGCCAGGGAAACCTTTTGGATCTATACTCTCGACGTTCTTTCGCCTGGTGGCCTTAACGAGAGTATAGAAATTTCCACTGTTTTATGATGAAATATATATATATATTTATATATTTATATGTTTTTATGTATATATATATTTTTTAGTACAAATGCATTTATAGTATTAATTTTATTATATATATATATATTTTTTTCATATTCTGCTACTAGTGTTCTAAAGAATGGACACCCTCCATATATTTGCTCTATATAAACGTCAGTGTCTCTTATGCACATATTATACATTATATATTATATACTAAAATTCCAATTAATTTTTTGAAGATCATATACATATATTGTTTTGCTCCATAGATTGTGCTACATGTTGATAATGTATGTGGTACTAATATCAGTCCTGAGCCATTACCACTACCACACATCTTTATTTATTGACCACTTAATACTGACTAATCCATATTAGTTTTCCACCTAATATTTTAGTCCATCATTTTATTATTCTCATTATCATGATTATTATCCAGTCTTATTTTTAGTTCATATTGTCACAGTCTTTACATGTTTGGAGTTCAGAGTATCCATATTATTTACCATTTCTTATTATCATTATTATTTATTTTTACATTTATTTTTATTTTCATTTTTATTTTTAATTCTATTTTCTATCATTTTTATTTATTTTTCATTTTTTATTTATGAATTAAGATTGCTCATGCTTACCCTTTAGATGGGGAAGATCCCCTCCATGCAATTTTGTTGTTGTTTTTTTGTTTTTTTGTCTTATTGTTGGTGACCTTCTCATCCTGCATCCCCCACCTGTCATTATTATCATTATGATTTTTTTTTTCTATGGCTCATATGCTGCTTTACTTATGTGCTTTTCATTATATGTCCATAAGAAGTCCGTTACCATCATTATTTGTCTTTTACTAATGTTTTTTTATTTGTATTGAATGTTCCCTGCCAAGGCCCCTCCTCCCCATTGACTATAAAATACCTCTGTTGTACACCATTGCCCTATGCTTGACAAAGGAGTGCCGCTATCCTCTCCATCGATAGCGAGCTATCTCGGAAACGCGTCGCACAGGAGTGACGTCACAGCCCGGCGCCGCAGTGTTTGCGATCCTAGCCTCGTTTTGGCTCCGATCACACGGCCGTGCTCTCCATATCATCACGGATGCCGGACGATTTGCTGGGACTTTCGATTCACACTGACAGCAACGGGCTGGACGCCCTCATATCCTCCACTCCAGGAACCCACACCACTTCATACGGCTCTTCTGCCCTCCTGTCCGTGGTGTGCCCATTAACTACTTCTGACTCAGCGCAGCTCATCTTTAGCCCATCATAGTGATGCCAGTGCTATTGGACTTGCTGACATTTGTAGTCCTTCCCTCCATTGTGTGTCCTGAGATGTACCTGAGATCTACTCTCCAGTCCCACATGTGAGTGGATGCTATTTTTAATAATAAATTTTATTTGATATATATTCAGTGGCGCCCCTTTTCCTTGTTTTTATCTTAGTACATTGGATCTGGCTTTGGTTCCTTTCGGTGGCTGCCTTGAAAGACTCCTTTTATACCTACATATACAGCTTATATATATGTTTGTATGGACCCTGCCTTTGTGCGTATAGGCTACAGTATATAAGGTATATGGTATTGCGCCTTCTTCTACTTGTTTTATGTGTCTTTAATAGCCTTACTTGTGCTGCATACTAATATACCATATTTACACTGCCTGTTTCATAAATATTGCATCTGTCATTTATTTTTCTTTTTAAAACTTAACTATTGGTTCCTTGTTTCAGCCCATATCTTTTGATTTACTGCATCTGCATTGTCATTTGGGATGAATTATATCGGCTATGATGTATACATTGTCTAGATGACCTTATAGTGCACCTTTTTATCCTCCATTTGTCCCCATTCTGTCTTTTTCCTTTCTCTTCCCCCCCCCCCCCCCCCCCTTCCCTTCCCCCTTTCTCCCCCTCATTTTTTCTAGAATCACTTCTTTTAAATATATATTTTTTTATCATGGATTTTCTTATGGACATAGATACACATAGGTATGGCATTCTGGAGGAATTATATTCCCTGGTACCTAGCCATATCTTCTCTGCTGATACCAAACTTACAGGCTCCATTAGATACTCATTATGTGGGAAATTCAAACATTTGGAAAGAATCATTAAACATCTTAACCAACAATGGTGGGACAGATTCTTTTTGGAGAAATATATAGCCACCAAGATTTCCCCTAGAGGCCTGAGAATAACTAAGGACTGTCCTTTTCTAAATGCTACCCACACCAAGGAATGGGAAACCATCTCCGAATTCTGTACGTCCAAGTGGATGGAAATCCTCATGGAACACAGACTACACCTTTTTGAAAAACTCAAATCGGAAGCCACTCTCTTGGCCCAAGGGATTGTAGATCAGAACACCACTGTCCCTCTCTCTTGGTTGATTATACTCAAAAAGAATACCAAATCTGATGAAGATATGGTCATTCAGACCAAGATAGGCAAATTCAAAAGGGATCTAGAGGATTTTAACTCTAATCGTGTCTTCAATTGGAAAAATAACAATAGAAACAGACCACCTACTCACGATAACAGCATCACACGTTCTTCCCCTGCTTTTCATCCTCCACAACCCCTTTTATCCTCCCAGAAATCCACCCGGAGTCACACTCAGTCACTCCCTCGCTCCATGACACTTCCCTACCCCCCTCCCCTGATGAGTCTGTCCATTCCATATCACAATGGACATTGTTCTTTACCCCATGTTAAAACTCGCCCATTACTACCCAATAAAACCACCAACTCCAAAACTTTGCATTTATTGGCTGATCTCAATAAATTTTATAATAGACCTCCCCACATTAGTAGGAACAACCCCACTGCTACCACAGTTCCCCAGCTCGTGCCCAGTTCTGTCCCTAACACTGGTCCCACTGTTACACTTCGTGAGACCCAGCCTAGTGGTTCGGCTGCTCCGTCTCGCATGCCTATGCGGACGATTACTCAGGTAGAGGAAATGGACGCTCAACCTACAAACACTGAGGACCCTATGGGTACTGAGTTCCCTAGTGGACCTGATTCCAACAATACCTCTCATTTTTCTCCTGTTCTCCCCCACACTTCTCCCCCTCTTTTACAGATTAATCCTAGCAACAACCCGAGTTCTTCCCCTTCCCCTGGTTGTTCTTCTTTTTTAGTTTACAGCCCCCCTCGGACAAACCCGGGAAAAAGAAAGTTTACCGGAGAGGTTGCAGAGGGGGACGAAACAGGTCTAGAAAACAACCAACTGAAGTTTCGGAAACTGTAAAGATTTTTAATCTATCTTCTCGAGTACTTTCCACTGCAGATGCCAGTCTTCTCAGTAAAGGATTAAATTTTGCACCCATCAATAAGCCCAACCCTTTTTTGTTGTTTAAGGACCTTAACAGGTACATTCGCAACCTCACCCTCAAAAGATTTTTTCAAGCCAAATCTCTTAAATCCACCCCAGCCTATAATGATTCCAATTCTAGTGTTCAGCCCAATCCCCCTTTGGATGTATTTGAGTATGATGGTGACATCCTTGACATGTTGGAATCCCATACTGAGGATGACGATATGCTCATGCTGCTTACACAGCATTTGGCTACTTCTCCTCCTATAGCCCACTCTTCACTAAAACCCAAATCTGTGTTTTACCCCGCTCAGTCTAAAGGACCCTATCTTGAGAGTTTCTACAGGGTCGTCTATGCCGACTTTATAAAACTCTGCCAGTCGTCCTCCACCATCCCTGCTCATGTTCACAACCTTACGGTTGCAGAAACAAAAGCACTAGACACCCTTATCCATGACACTGATATTGTGGTCAAATCTGCCGATAAGGGAGGGGGTATAGTTGTCCAAAACAGGGACGACTATATCGCAGAGGCTTACAGACTTCTTTCAGATAAGGCCACTTATATCAAATTATCCAAAGACCCTACTAATGAATTTGCCCTCGAAGCCAGCCGTGTGGTACAGTCTGCCCTTACCAGCGGAGTCATCACCAAATTGGAAGCTTCATTTTTTCTAAAAACGTTTTATCAGGTACCGTATTTCTACCATCTACCCAAGGTCCATAAAAATTCCACCAACCCCCCTGGCAGGCCGATTGTGGCCGCAATGGACAGTGTTACTACTGGCCTTAGCCAATATATTGATTTGTACTTACAGCCCATAGTACAGCAACTTCCATCTTTCATTAGAGATGGATCCCATCTGTTAGATCTGTTGGCCCCCTATAGGTGGGAATCTTCCTACACTTGGCTCTCGTTGGACGTCACGTCCTTATACACTTCCATTCCACACCAATTTGGACTTCAAGCATTAGAATTCTTTTTAGCCCAAGACCCCATGCTCAATGCCAGGCAGGCCAAATTTATTTTGGAAGCCACAGATTTTTGTCTGTGTCACAATTATTTTGATTTTAATGGCGATTTCTTCTTACAGCTGCAAGGAACCGCCATGGGTGCCAACTTCGCCCCTTCCTATGCCAACTTGGCTATGGGATATTGGGAGAAGAATTACATCTGGTACAATAACCCGCATTCAGCTAATATCGTTTTCTTTGGGCGATACATCGACGATATTATCGTGATTTGGGATGGCCCTGTTGACTCTATTTCCCTCTTTGTGGAACATTGTAATCGTAATCCATATGGACTTGCGTTTACTCATGTTCTTGACCCAATGACTCTAGTCTTTTTGGACTTGGAATTGGGCCACAAAGAGGGGAACATCATAGCTCGCAATCATACCAAGCCCACGGCTGGCAACTCTTATTCACACTTCCGCAGTTGCCACTACCCCAAGTGGATTAAAAATATACCAAAAGGACAGTTCTGTCGCCTTAGACAGAACTGTACCCTTGACTCCGACTATGATGCATCTAGTGTTTCTCTAAAGAAAAAATTCGCAGAAAAATCCTATCCCAATGACCTGGTCGATGAAGCATGTACCTACTACTCCAAGGGCAAACCTCTGAGACCAGAGAAAGGTGAAATTGATCACTCCATGCGATTCATTACCACCTTCCATTTTCAACATAAGAAAATGGAAAAAATAATGAGAAAACATTGGGATATCTTATTACAGGATCCCCTTCTGAATACCATCATTCCCACCAAACCTAGAGTGACATACCGGAAAGCCCCCAATTTAAAGAACAAAATCGCTCCCAGCAAATTACCTTCTCTGCCATCTAGTCAGCTCACCAACCATTCCATCACCCTCATACCCCTAGTTGGCATGTTTCAATGCAAAAAGGTGCTGTGTAAAACCTGTCCTTATATCACACATGGACAGAAATCTTTTTCTTATAAGGACAAAACGTATCAGCTGGATCATTTTTATAACTGTTCTTCCAATTTTGTGGTGTATGCCCTCACCTGCCCTTGTGGTCTTATTTACGTGGGCCGAACCATCTGCCCTTTAAGACAGCGATTCGGACAACATCGTCGACTTATAGAGGGAGGGAAGGACATGCACAGCGTGCCGCGACATTATGCAGAATTCCATAATAAATCCACCTCTGGCCTACGTGTGTGGGTCATTGAACAAATTCCTACATGTTTTACTGCAGCAGAACGCTTCAAAAGGCTTTGCGCCAGGGAAACCTTTTGGATCTATACTCTCGACGTTCTTTCGCCTGGTGGCCTTAACGAGAGTATAGAAATTTCCACTGTTTTATGATGAAATATATATATATATTTATATATTTATATGTTTTTATGTATATATATATTTTTTAGTACAAATGCATTTATAGTATTAATTTTATTATATATATATATATTTTTTTCATATTCTGCTACTAGTGTTCTAAAGAATGGACACCCTCCATATATTTGCTCTATATAAACGTCAGTGTCTCTTATGCACATATTATACATTATATATTATATACTAAAATTCCAATTAATTTTTTGAAGATCATATACATATATTGTTTTGCTCCATAGATTGTGCTACATGTTGATAATGTATGTGGTACTAATATCAGTCCTGAGCCATTACCACTACCACACATCTTTATTTATTGACCACTTAATACTGACTAATCCATATTAGTTTTCCACCTAATATTTTAGTCCATCATTTTATTATTCTTATTATCATGATTATTATCCAGTCTTATTTTTAGTTCATATTGTCACAGTCTTTACATGTTTGGAGTTCAGAGTATCCATATTATTTACCATTTCTTATTATCATTATTATTTATTTTTACATTTATTTTTATTTTCATTTTTATTTTTAATTCTATTTTCTATCATTTTTATTTATTTTTCATTTTTTATTTATGAATTAAGATTGCTCATGCTTACCCTTTAGATGGGGAAGATCCCCTCCATGCAATTTTGTTGTTGTTTTTTTGTTTTTTTGTCTTATTGTTGGTGACCTTCTCATCCTGCATCCCCCACCTGTCATTATTATCATTATGATTTTTTTTTTCTATGGCTCATATGCTGCTTTACTTATGTGCTTTTCATTATATGTCCATAAGAAGTCCGTTACCATCATTATTTGTCTTTTACTAATGTTTTTTTATTTGTATTGAATGTTCCCTGCCAAGGCCCCTCCTCCCCATTGACTATAAAATACCTCTGTTGTACACCATTGCCCTATGCTTGACAAAGGAGTGCCGCTATCCTCTCCATCGATAGCGAGCTATCTCGGAAACGCGTCGCACAGGAGTGACGTCACAGCCCGGCGCCGCAGTGTTTGCGATCCTAGCCTCGTTTTGGCTCCGATCACACGGCCGTGCTCTCCATATCATCACGGATGCCGGACGATTTGCTGGGACTTTCGATTCACACTGACAGCAACGGGCTGGACGCCCTCATATCCTCCACTCCAGGAACCCACACCACTTCATACGGCTCTTCTGCCCTCCTGTCCGTGGTGTGCCCATTAACTACTTCTGACTCAGCGCAGCTCATCTTTAGCCCATCATAGTGATGCCAGTGCTATTGGACTTGCTGACATTTGTAGTCCTTCCCTCCATTGTGTGTCCTGAGATGTACCTGAGATCTACTCTCCAGTCCCACATGTGAGTGGATGCTATTTTTAATAATAAATTTTATTTGATATATATTCAGTGGCGCCCCTTTTCCTTGTTTTTATCTTAGTACATTGGATCTGGCTTTGGTTCCTTTCGGTGGCTGCCTTGAAAGACTCCTTTTATACCTACATATACAGCTTATATATATGTTTGTATGGACCCTGCCTTTGTGCGTATAGGCTACAGTATATAAGGTATATGGTATTGCGCCTTCTTCTACTTGTTTTTTAATCGGATACCTCTGACTCTGATCAATGCCACGACAGCCAGTAAGAGCTTCGAAAACACTCGAGGCGATGTTGTAAGCCCGAATGGGAGACATGTAAATTGGAGATGCCTCTGATCCACTGCAAAACGAAGATACTTCTGGAAGTCCCTTGCAATCGGTACATGAAAGTAGGCGTCTTTCAGGTCTATGGAGACAAGCCAATCGCCTGGTTGTATTGTCTGACGAATTGTTAGCAGTGTTTCCATCTTGAATTTTTCCTTCTTGATGAAGGAGTTCAGGTGTGTCAAGTCGATGACTGGCCTCCAGGAGCCATTCTTTTTGAGGACCATGAAAAGGGGGGAATACACCCCTTGAAATCTTTCTTCCGTAGGTACCGGGATGGCAGCACCTTGAGCTATCAGTGAGTCTGTATATGACAGAAGAATTTGTTTCTTCTCTTCCAAGTGTGGTAGGACTGTGGGAACAAACCGGTGTAAGGGTGGACTGCTGAATACCCACGAATGACCGGATGAGACTGTCTTGACCGTTCAGTAGTCCCTGATCGAAGCTGCCCAGACGTGCTGAAAAAGGAGTAAACGAGCCCCAACTTGCTCCGCCTGGACAGGCTTTATATCAAAAGGACTTGGAAGCCTCCCGTCCTCCAGAAGAGGTTGTCTTTGAGGGCTTCCGGCCAGAAGGTTGATTTCTCTTCCAGTTTTTTCTGAACTCGCGACCGGGCTTGTAGCGGCAGGCATCTCTAGTACCCTCTTGATCTTGCCTGGGTTGAGGTCTTCTCTGACCCAAGAGGCAACAGTCCTGAGGTAAGAACCCTGACTTACCCCCGTAGCACGGGTAATGGCGGAGTCAAGCTTATTCCCAAAGAGGGAAGAACCCTCAAAGGGAATTCTGCACCAAGCCTGTTTAGAGGCAGGGTCCGCCACCCATGGGCGTGGCCACAAGGCACGCTTAGCTGTGACTGAAAAGAGCATGACACGTGCCACTAGGCGAATAATATCAAGGGATGCTTCCCCCAAGAAGTCTGACGCCAGTTTCAGCTCATGGACCAATGAGCTCTTAACCAATTCTTCAGAAACACTTGCTAAAGCTGCATCCACATCATCCGACCAGGACTCCATAGCTTTAGACAAAGCTGCGAGGGCTAAGGCTAGTTTACAAGCCATACCTGCCGTGATATAGATGCGCTTAAGATCAGTATCGATCTTCCTCTCTAGACCATCCTTGAATGAAACGGTATCCTCCAGAGGAAGAGTGACATGTCTCACCAACCTCATCAAAGTAGCATCAATGAGCGGAGCCGATTCCAGATGCTTTACCTCTTCACTCTTGAATGGATACATCTTAGCCACTTTTGAAATTAGCAAGTTTTTTCTCTCAACTTTACTCCATTCATCTGAAATTATTTCACCGAGTTCCCCCAGGAAGGGAAAATTTGGGCGATCCTTCTTGAGATGTTTGAAGTATTTCCTCTGTTTAGAGGGTGCTTCTACTGGTTCTTCCCATCTCAATGCATCCTTCACTGCTTTAACCAACCGTGGCACCAGGGAAAAATCAAAACCCACGCCAGGATCATCCACCTCAGCCTCGCTTTCCGAGGATCCACTCAAAGAGAGACTACGTCTAGAGGGACCAGGAGCCCCAAGGTCGACCCCGCCAGGAACTAATACTGGAGCAGAAGGAGCAATAGTTGTACGGTTGGGATCTGTTCTGATCAGAGATTCCTGAACCACTTTTCGGACCAGAGCCTCTACCTGCTGGTCTCCAGCTCCTCTTTCTTTTGCAGCTCGGGAAAAACATAGCTCACAGAGGGATTTACCCTCTGGGATCTGAGCTTTACATCCCCAGCAAGCTTTCCTTTCAGAGCGACTAGAATGGTGGTAGGAATGACGCCCAGACGTGGACTTGGGCTCTTCGCTATGACATCTAGAAGCTGATCTAGGACGCCTGGAACTTGATGAAGATTGTTGATGATGTGATCTGGAACGATCGGCATCTTCGCGTGCTGAGGACCTATGTTCAGACCTAGAGGGGCTGAGGAAGAAAAAAGGAAATAAACAGGATCCATAAAGAAAAAAGCAATCCCAAAAACAGTCAAGCAGAAGGAAAAAACAAATTCCTACCTGCAGCGTAAGGGTTGGCCACTGGGGGGCGGTGACACGTCCATAGCAGAAAGCCTTGTAACTGCAATGAACAGCCCACAGTTAAACACAGGTAACACCAGCAGAAAAAAGAGAGCTGGACAGCCAGCAGCATAGCTTCCTACCTTGACAGAGTCAAACCACTGCACCGGGAAGCCGCCGTTTTCACCCGCAGACCATCCCAAGTAATAGCTGTATTTTGACAGCTATTTAAACTTGGCGCCGATGATGACGTCACCACGCCACCAGCGCCGTCAAGAGGAGCCCGCGAGCATGCGCGACCGCCGCCCTTTCCCCGGAACTGCGCTCGATTTCAGACGAGGCTCGCAGATGCACAGAACCCGGAAGGCCCGGCGGACTGAGACGCAGATGCGTTCCAGCCGCCATAGAGGCAAGGAGGAAAGAACACAGGAAAAAACAAAACAATACACACAAATACCGCTGCCATGTACAACAATGATACAGTATACGATACCACCCCAGCACGATCCTGGTCCAGCCTGACTGGGAACGATCACCCACTGCATGACCGGGCTTTCAATAAGGGGGGCCTCCTGCTAATAGCAAGGACGTTTGGCCCAGTTTCCGCTTGCCTGCCAATGGCGAGGATAGGAAGCTCTTCATGGCATTGCATATGTTGCCCGTCTCCACCCTGCTAATAGCTGGGAATGCTGGACTCCAGAACCGCCATCAGAACAATCGTGCAACCAGGACCGGACCGTAGATACTTTCATTAGCAAAGATACACCTTGGTCCTAGGAGGAGGACAAAAAAGGAACACGGTCTCTGACTAGAAGCAAAGATTTATGGTAGTGGGGTCCTATGAGGTATGAGAGGCGGGATTAACCCATACGTATGCTGCCATGGAGTCTGTCAGGAAACATGATTTTATTTTTTCAAAATTTTCCATCTTTTTTTGTTTGTTTAGCAAAAAATAAAAATCCCAGCTGTGATTAAATACCACCAAAAGAAAGCTCTAAAAATGATAAAAATGTTATATTGTGTTGTATGACCGCGCAGTTGTCATTTAAAGTGCGTCAGCGCTAGGGATGAGCCGAACACCCCCCGGTTCGGTTCGCACCAGAACCCGCGAACGGACCGCAAGTTCGCACGAACGTTAGAACCCCATTGACGTCTATGGGACTCGAACGTTCGAAATCAAAAGTGCTCATTTTAAAGGCTAATTTGCATGGTATTGTCCTAAAAAGGGTTTGGGGACCCGGGTCCTACCCCAGGGGACATGTATCAATGCAAAAAAAACTTTTAAAAACGGCCGTTTTTTCGGGAGCAGTGATTTTAATGATGCTTAAAGTAAAAAAAAAAAAGTGAAATATTCCTTTAAATATCGTACCTGGGGGGTGTCTATAGTATGCCTGTAAAGTGACGCGTGTTTCCCATGTTTAGAACAGTCCCTGCACCAAATGTCATTTTTAAAGGAAAAAATCTCATTTAAAACTGCTTGCGGGTTTAATGTCATGTCGGGTCATGGCAATATGGATGAAAATCAGTGAGACAAACGGCATGGGTACCCCCCAGTCCATTACCAGGCCCTTTGGGTCTTGTATGGATATTAAGGGGAACCCCGCACCCAAATTAAAATAAGGAAAGGTCCCTATATACTCTGAACAGCAGTATACAGGCGGTGCAAACAAGACAGGGACTGTAGGTTTGTTGTTAAGTAGAATCTGTTTGTAATTTTGAACATTTTTAATGTGTTTAGCTCCAGCCAAAAAATCTTTTCTAAGCTTTTTGGAAAACATAGGGAAGGGTTATCACCCCTGTGACATTTGTTTTGCGTCTTTCCTCCTCTTCAGAAGATTTCACCTCACTTTTTTGTCCCAATGAAAAATGTTTTTTGAAAATTTGTGTTTTTTTGTGGAACAAGGATTGGAAAGCATCAGTGGAAAGGAAAAATTGTTTTCCCATATTAACTCTTACAGGAGAGAATTTCCCTTCCTTAGGGGTAGATTTCATCTCACTTCCTGTTGTCTCCATCCGTTTGCAAGTAGGAGTCGTTTGTAAGTTAGATGTTTGAAAGTAGGGTCCTGCCCTATATACTCAGCAGAAATTTGGGCCTTAGGTGTTGCTGTGGCCAAAACACTGTAAGCCCTCACAGGGCCCTGCTGTGAAATATTAGATCAAGAATTGTAATTACATGCCCCTGTTGAACAGGAGCTGAAAAATTAGGCCTTAGGCACTGGTGCTGGTGCCACAACACTGCAACCCCTCACAGACACTCTAGTTGGAACGCAGGAACGAGCCCTGCTGCAAAGTATTGCATCAAAAATTGTAATTACACGCCCCTGTTAGACAGGGGCAGAAAAATTGGGTCTTAGGCACTGGTGCTGGTGCCACAACACTGCAACCCCTCACAGACACTCTAGTTGAAACGCAGGAACAAGCCCTGCTGCAAAGTATTGCATCAAAAATTGTAATTACACGCCCCTGTTAGACAGGGGCTGAAAAATTGGGTCTTAGGCACTGGTGCTGGTGCCACAACACTGCAACCCCTCACAGACACTCTAGTTGGAATGCAGGAACAAGCCCTGCTGCAAAGTATTGCATCAAAAATTGTAATTACACGCCCCTGTTAGACAGGGGCTGAAAAATTGGGTCTTAGGCACTGGTGCTGGTGCCACAACACTGCAACCCCTCACAGACACTCTAGTTGGAATGCAGGAACGAGCCCTGCTGCAAAGTATTACATCAAAAATTGTAATTACACGCCCCTGTTAAACAGGGGCTGAAAAATTGTGCCTTAGGCACTGGTGGTGGCGCCCAGAACCAAAAATGTTCTTACAAGCTATCAGCGTGATGATTGAGGAGGAAGAGGATAATTACTCAGGGATAGTCACTCAGCATCAGCATAGGCAGTCTTTGAAGGGATCTGAGATTTCAAAAAAAATTATTCGGTTACATCTGCATCAGGTGCTTGGTAGCTGGTGGTGATCCAAGACTGATTCATTTTTATGAAGGTCAGCCGATCGACCGAGTCGGTGGACAGACGCACCCTGTGATCGGTTACCACGCCTCCAGCAGCACTGAATGTGCGTTCCGAAAGAACGCTGGATGCAGGACAGGCCAGTAGCTCAATTGCATACTGTGCAAGCTCTGGCCAGTGATCCATCCTCAAGACCCAGTAACCCAGAGGATTTTCGGTGGGAAAGGTGTCCAAGTCTGATCTTGCCCCTAGGTATTCCTGCACCATGTAAAACAGACGCTGGCGATGGTTGCTGGAACCGATCATACCTTGGGGCTGCGGACCAAAAAATTGTCTGAACGCATCGGTCAGACGGCCACCTTCTCCACCGCTCCTTCTTTGACTGACCGAAGCCTCAGCAACACGTTGTCCAGAAACAGGAGTTTGTAACCTCCCAGTCTCTGGGAACGCGTTGCACAGACCTTTCTGCAAGGCCTCCCGAAGATGTTTCATCCTCTGCTCCCTCTGCGATGGCAAGATAAGGTCCGCAACCTTACCCTTGTAACGTGGATCAAGGAGGGTTGCCAGCCAGTATTGGTCCTTCTCCTTGATACCACGAATACGAGGATCCTTACGCAGGCTTTGCAGGATCAGGGAGGCCATGCAGCGTAGGTTTGCTGAGGCATTCGGTCCGGAGTCCTCTGGGTCACTAAGGACAACAACGTCCGCAGCCACCTCCTCCCAGCCACGTACAAGTCCATGTGTTCCTTGGGACTGATCCCTTAAAGACTGCTGATGCTGAGTGCCAGGCTCCACCTCCATACTGACACAATCTTCCTCCTCCTCCTCCTCCTCCTCCTCGTCCTCTTCCTGTGTGATCGGCGGGCACGCAGGAACACTGTCTGGATAAAGGGGGCCTTGAGAGCTAAGGAAGTCCTCCTCTTCCTGCCTCTGTTCTGCCTCAAGTGCCCTGTCCATTATTCCACGCAGCGTGTGCTCCAACAGGTGGACAAGGGGGACAGTGTCACTGATGCATGCACTGTCAGTGCTCACCATCCTCGTGGCCTCCTCGAATGGTGACAGGACAGTGCATGCATCCCTGATCATGGCCCACTGGCGTGGGGAAAAAAAACCAAGGTCCCCTGACCCTGTCCTGGTGCCATAGTCGCACAGGTACTCATTGATGGCCCTCTGCTGCGTGTGCAGCCGCTGCAGCATGGCCAACGTCGAGTTCCACCTGGTGGGCATGTCACAGATTAGGCGGTTCCTGGGCAGGTTAAACTCCTTTTGGAGGTCCGTCAGCCGAGCACTGGCATTATATGACCGGCGGAAATGCACACAGACTTTCCTGGCCTGCCTCAGGACATCCTGTAAGCCCGGGTACCTGCCCAAGAACCGCTGCACCACCAAGTTAAGGACGTGAGCCAAACAGGGCACATGGGTCAGTTGTCCCTGTCGGAGGGCAGAGAGGAGGTTGGTGCCATTGTCGCAAACCACCATTCCTGCCTTAAGTTGGCGTGGCGTCAACCACCTCTGAACCTGCCCCTGCAGAGCTGACAGAACCTCTGCCCCAGTGTGGCTCCTGTCCCCCAAGCACACCAGCTCAAGCACCGCATGGCATCTTTTGGCCTGCGTACTTGCGTAGCCCCTTGAACGCCTACGGAGCACCGCTGGTTCCGAGGAAGAGGCCATGGAGGAAGAAGAAGAGGAGGGGGTGGAGGAGAGAGGTGTGTCACAATCAGCATTTTGGAGGCGTGGTGGCGGAACAACCTCCAACACTACTGCACCTTGTCCTGCATCCTTCCCAGCTGCCAGCAGAGTCACCCAATGCGCCGTGAAACTTAAGTAACGTCCCTGTCCATGCCTGCTGGACCATGAGTCAGCGGTAATATGCACCTTACCGCTGACCGCCCTGTCCAGCGAGGCATGGACATTGCCTTCCACATGCCGGTAGAGAGCCGGAATCGCCTTCCGTGAGAAAAAGTGGCGTTTGGGTACCTGCCACTGAGGAACCGCACATTCCACAAACTCACGGAAGGGGGCAGAGTCTACCAACTGAAAAGGCAGCAGTTGAAGTGCTAGCAATTTTGCCAAGCTAGCATTCAACCGCTGGGCATGTGGATGGCTGGGAGCAAACTTCTTTCGGCGGTGCAGCAGCTGGGGCAGGGAAATTTGCCTGGTACAATCTGACGTCGGTGTACCAAAAGCAGATTGCCCATAAGTACTTGGCTGTGACACACCTAATTCTACACCTTCATTCCTCTCACTGCAGGTCGCAGAGAGGACTGAAGGTCTAGTGGGGTTGGAAATCTCAGCTGATGAGGAGCAAGGAGAGATCGTCTTTGTTCTTTGGTGTGGGTCTTTTAGATACGCTTGCCAACGAACTGCATGGCAGGTCAACATATGTCTGGTCAAGCATGTGGTACCCAAGCGGGAGATGTTTTGGCCACGCGAGATACGCTTGAGACATATATTGCAAATAGCAGCGGTGCGATCTGATGCACTCGTCTCAAAAAAGGCCCACACCAAAGAACTTTTTGAATAACGCGCAGAGACTGCAGCGCCCTGCACATGTGGAGCTTTGGGGTGTGATGCAGTCAATGTGCTGCCCTTAGGCTGGCCCCTGGAGGGCATCCTGCCTAGTTGGTGATGTGCCACCTCCTCCTCCTCCTCCTCCTCCTCCTCCTCCTCTCTCCTATCAGGCACCCACGTTGAGTCAGTGACCTCATCATCCCCTCCCTCCTCATCACTGGAGCAAACCTGGCAGTATGCTGCAGCAGGGGGAGCATGACTGCCAGATTGCTGTCCTTCTTGGGCACCCCCTCTGTCCGTGCTCATGTTACTGCCTTCATTGAGCTCAGTATCATCATCAGAGCCTTCCAAACGCTGGGCATCCTCCTGGAGCATGTACCCAACACTGTGGTCAAACAGTTCGAGGGAATCCTCAGGAGGACATGGTGGGGCTAGGGAAGGAGTCACTGATGACATTGAGCTGAGGGAAGAGGCCGCTGCTTTGCCAGACAAAGCACCCTGGGCATGGGTGAGAGAGGATGAGGAGGATGAGGACGGCTTGGTCATCCACTCGACCAAGTCTTCCGCATGTTGCGGCTCAACACGGCCAGCTGCCGAAAAAAAGGCCAAGCGTGTCCCATGGCCACGTGCTGATGAGGATGCACCGTCTCCACGACCAGCACTAGACACAGAGCCTGCTTGCCCTCTCTTATTGGCTTGTGACTGTCTGCCTCTCCTTCTTGGCCTTCCAGACATACTAATGGCCTGTAGCTGCACTAAGCTGGGATAGAACACCTGTAATTTTCTTCAGGTAGCTTTATATACTGTAACCAGACAAGCCTGCCTGTCAGTAGGAAGATAACAGGAACGGATCTAGCTGAACACTGTGAGCAGGACGTACTGCACTAAATGTATATAGCAGGAACGGATCTAGCTGAACACTGTGAGCAGGACGCACTGCACTGAATGTAAATAGCAGGAACGGATCTAGCTGAACACTGTGAGCAGGACGCACTGCACTGAATGTAAACAGCAGGAACGGATGTAGCTAAACACTGTGAGCAGGACGCACTGCACTGAATGTAAATAGCAGGAACGGATCTAGCTGAACACTGTGAGCAGGACGCACTGCACTGAATGTAAATAGCAGGAACGGATCTAGCTGAACACTGTGAGCAGCACGCACTGCACTGAATGTAAATAGCAGGAACGGATCTAGCTGAACACTGTGAGCAGGACACACTGTACTAAATGTAAATAGTCTAGCTGCCTGACCGTGGTACTAATAGGATCAAAAAGAACACCTGTAATTTTCTTCAGGTAGCTTTATATACTGTAACCAGACAAGCCTGCCTGTCAGTAGGAAGATAACAGGAACGGATCTAGCTGAACACTGTGAGCAGGACGTACTGCACTAAATGTATATAGCAGGAACGGATCTAGCTGAACACTGTGAGCAGGACGCACTGCACTGAATGTAAATAGCAGGAACGGATCTAGCTGAACACTGTGAGCAGGACGCACTGCACTGAATGTAAATAGCAGGAACGGATCTAGCTGAACACTGTGAGCAGCACGCACTGCACTGAATGTAAATAGCAGGAACGGATCTAGCTGAACACTGTGAGCAGGACGCACTGCACTGAATGTAAATAGCAGGAACGGATCTAGCTGAACACTGTGAGCAGGACGCACTGCACTGAATGTAAATAGCAGGAACGGATCTAGCTGAACACTGTGAGCAGGACGCACTGCACTGAATGTAAACAGCAGGAACGGATGTAGCTAAACACTGTGAGCAGGACGCACTGCACTGAATGTAAATAGCAGGAACGGATCTAGCTGAACACTGTGAGCAGGACGCACTGCACTGAATGTAAATAACAGGAACGGATCTAGCTGAACACTGTGAGCAGGACACACTGTACTAAATGTAAATAGTCTAGCTGCCTGACCGTGGTACTAATAGGATCAAAAAGAACACCTGTAATTTTCTTCAGGTAGCTTTATATACTGTAACCAGACAAGCCTGCCTGTCAGTAGGAAGATAACAGGAACGGATCTAGCTGAACACTGTGAGCAGGACGTACTGCACTAAATGTATATAGCAGGAACGGATCTAGCTGAACACTGTGAGCAGGACGCACTGCACTGAATGTAAATAGCAGGAACGGATCTAGCTGAACACTGTGAGCAGGACGCACTGCACTGAATGTAAATAGCAGGAACGGATCTAGCTGAACACTGTGAGCAGCACGCACTGCACTGAATGTAAATAGCAGGAACGGATCTAGCTGAACACTGTGAGCAGGACGCACTGCACTGAATGTAAATAGCAGGAACGGATCTAGCTGAACACTGTGAGCAGGACGCACTGCACTGAATGTAAATAGCAGGAACGGATCTAGCTGAACACTGTGAGCAGGACGCACTGCACTGAATGTAAACAGCAGGAACGGATGTAGCTAAACACTGTGAGCAGGACGCACTGCACTGAATGTAAATAGCAGGAACGGATCTAGCTGAACACTGTGAGCAGGACGCACTGCACTGAATGTAAATAACAGGAACGGATCTAGCTGAACACTGTGAGCAGGACACACTGTACTAAATGTAAATAGTCTAGCTGCCTGACCGTGGTACTAATAGGATCAAAAAGAACACCTGTAATTTTCTTCAGGTAGCTTTATATACTGTAACCAGACAAGCCTGCCTGTCAGTAGGAAGATAACAGGAACGGATCTAGCTGAACACTGTGAGCAGGACGTACTGCACTAAATGTATATAGCAGGAACGGATCTAGCTGAACACTGTGAGCAGGACGCACTGCACTGAATGTAAATAGCAGGAACGGATCTAGCTGAACACTGTGAGCAGGACGCACTGCACTGAATGTAAATAGCAGGAACGGATCTAGCTGAACACTGTGAGCAGGACGCACTGCACTGAATGTAAACAGCAGGAACGGATGTAGCTAAACACTGTGAGCAGGACACACTGCACTGAATGTAAATAGCAGGAACGGATCTAGCTGAACACTGTGAGCAGGACGCACTGCACTGAATGTAAATAGCAGGAACGGATCTAGCTGAACACTGTGAGCAGCACGCACTGCACTGAATGTAAATAGCGGGAACGGATCTAGCTGAACACTGTGAGCAGGACGCACTGCACTGAATGTAAATAGCAGGAACGGATCTAGCTGAACACTGTGAGCAGGACGCACTGCACTAAATGTAAATACCAGGAACGGATCTAGCTGAACACTGTGAGCAGGACGCACTGCACTGAATGTAAATAGCAGGAACGGATCTAGCTGAACACTGTGAGCAGGACGCACTGCACTGAATGTAAATAGCAGGAACGGATCTAGCTGAACACTGTGAGCAGCACGCACTGCACTGAATGTAAATAGCAGGAACGGATCTAGCTGAACACTGTGAGCAGGAAGCACTGTACTGAATGTAAATAGCAGGAACGGATCTAGCTGAACACTGTGAGCAGGACACACTGCACTGAATGTAAATAGTCTAGATAGAAGATAACAGGAACGGATCTAGCTAAACTGAATACAGTGTATATATATATATGCAACACCTGGGATGCATATATATACACAATACACTGTAAGTGCAGCTAACTGACTGACTGTTCTGCCTAATCTATCTAACTCAAATCAAATGACACTGTCTCTCTCTCTCTCTATCGCTCAGCACACCGGAACACACACTACACAGGGCCGCCGTGCAGGCGGCCTTATATAGTGTGGGGTGTGTACTAAATCCCTGAGCCATAATTGGCCAAAGCCACCCTGGCTTTGGCCAATTACAGCTCTCTCTACTGACGGCGCTGTGATTGGCCAAGCATGCGGGTCATAGTGCATGCTTGGCCAATCATCAGCCAGCAATGCACTGCGATGCCGCAGTGAATTATGGGCCGTGACGCGCCACACGAATTTGGCGCGAACGGCCCATATCGTTCGCAATTCGACGGACGGTCGAACAGCCGATGTTCGAGTCGAACATGGGTTCGACTCGAACACGAAGCTCATCCCTAGTCAGCGCTGAAAGCTGAAAATTGGTCTGGGCAGGAGGGGGGTTTATGTGCCCATTAAGCAAGTGGTTAATGCCTGGTTGCTTTGTGGCTTACACTAGTGCTTGGTTAATGGTTACACATAGGAACTACATTACTCTTTCTGCTTGTTTGCCGAGTAGACCTTTTGTAGCAGCTAAGCTTTATAACTCACATGTGCTTTACAGACCCTGGTTCATTTGATATGCCAGAAACAACATGCACCCCTTTGAATAAGTTTAGATCAAGCTCAGAACAGTTGATCCAACTGTACTTTAAAGTAATTTAGTGATACAGTGTATATTAGATTTAAATAAGTGCATGTGATCAGTGCAAAAACCACACGTGACAAATTAAATCGTGGCGCTATTACTCAATAAATCTATATCACCTCTAAGGTAAAAAACTAAATCTAACAAACACCTTTTGACCGGTGCTCATCTATATATAGTGCAAAAAATGGATAGATGTGTGCAATAGTACTACGATGAAAACATACTATTGATGAATCCACATCAAAAAATGTGTCTAAACAATATGTCAAAACACCACAAAAATAAACGTGACTTAGTGTCAATATCACTCAGATGCTGTTATAATGTGATAACTTATATGTATAAGCCCATCAGATGGCGATCCGTGAGCATCACCACACACTTCTATAAAAGTGACTGTATAAATCAAGTCCCTTAAATATCACACAAGTGTGCCAACAAGTGTCCAAATCAGTGCTCATAAAAGCAATAAAGCTGATGCATCCGCAAATTCCTCTATTTTAGGAGTGTAGGTTCTTCTAGTGCAATCTTCCACCACACCTCTGTGTTCAGTGACCACTCTCCCTATGGACAGCCACTCACCAGCTCCTCATGCCTCCACTTACGTATGAGGCTAAAAGGCATAGATGTCTGCTTCTAATGGCAAGGGTTAAAATCTTATCCATCCGGAAGAGCGTTCCATATGAAAACAAGAAAACTCCCAATAGTGTAATACTGTAAAACACTTTTAATGAATCACACTGCAAATACCACTTCAACAGTTTCACTCACATTGTGTAAAAAATAAAAACACAGCAAACTCCACAGCAATCTGTCCAGTGTAGTATTAACCGGCTGCTAAGATCAATCTCCCAGGGGGTATGCGGTCACGGCGGACCCTCTATAAGCCAGCGTATAGGAAGTATCTCTCACCATCTCCCCGCCTGCTTCTTGAATGGATATCGCCGTCTCCCCCACTCGGTAATCCGTGCAGCTAACTTCCTCCTGTCACTCGTACGTGGTGTTATCCTTCATGCGGCCACGCCCCCGACATGTTTCGATACGTCTGTATCTTAATCATGGGATAGGCCGCTCTAGATCCCCATCATTCCTTTTATCCCCTCCTCTCGCCAATCAAATGAGGAGTCTCAGTGCGCATGCGCACCTAATTATTCGGCGCCTGCGCCTTACGAGTGTCCCCGTGAGCGCAAACCCCCGTCGATCGTGACAGCAGACCATGACATGCTGCTGTCTCTAACCCTGACATGTCAATTATGAAACAAACACTATGCTTCACACCTGTTAAAGCGATATGTGCATATAAAATCGTGCATTAACATTACAATGCTTATCAATATACATGATATAAGTATCCCCACAGTCATATATATTGAAACGACCTCTTAAACATGGTTATAATTCGGGAATCTATCTAATATCGTGCTTACTATATTCTGTGTAATTAAACAATATTAATAATAAAATACACATAAAATAGATATTAAAAATATTAAAAATGTATAAAAAATGTATATGGAAATGGCTAAATAATATTATTTAAATGACCAGATTTCAACTTACAATGGAGAATGGTCATTATTTAATATTAAAAAATAAAATATAATACTTCAAAAAAATGTCAATAATTCTATTGCTAAAATGGTACAGTGGATCGACTTATTGACATACCTAATTGTTTAAACTACACGAGCATAATAACCTATATAAAATCCATATAAAATGACAATCCATAAAAATAGCCCCCCATTCATCACAACGTAAGGGCATATGTGGGATAGGGATCTATGTAGTTTGCCTACCTATAGAATCTGTCTAAAAATCATTTAAAAAGCAGTTTAGGTCCAATTCAATGTTGAGGCCTCTCGGGGTCAAACTCTTAAAGCGAAATATCCATTCCGTCTCTCTTTGTGAGAGGTCTCTTACCCTGTTGGACCCCCTCCAGGATGGGTAGACCACATCGATGCCACAAAATTGTAACAGTGAGGGGTCTTGTTGGTGTTTGACTCTAAAGTGCATGGATACACTATGATATTTATAACCGTTTTTTATGTTGGTGAGGTGTTCATTAATACGGACTTTCAACTGCCTTTTGGTCCTCCCAACGTAGTACAGGCCACATGGACACCACATCAGGTATACCACATGTGTAGTAGTGCATGTGCTAAATTCCTTAATTTCAAACCTTTCCCCTTCTCTGTTGGTGACACTCGTAATGCCTCTGTTGCTGACCCTAACTGTTTTACAACAAATGCATTTCCTACAACAGAAAAAACCTTTAAAATCAAAGGATAAAGATCTTGGTTTTGGTGGATCCAGGATCTTTTTTACTATCTGGTCACCTATATTTGGGGCCTTCCTGTAAATAAACTTTGGCCATGCTGGTAGTATTCCTCCTAAGTGTTTGTCTTTACAGAGAATATACCAGTACTTTTTGTAGATATTCTCAATCTCCCTGTACTGATAATGGAAGCCCGAGATGAAGCTAAATTGATGCTGGGAATCCCCTCTTTCTGTTTCTTTTTCCTTCAGGCACTGTTCCCTGGGAATATTAGCTACCTCATGCACAATTTTGGTGAGATCTTCATTTCTGTAACCTTTCTGGATAAATTTTTCTTTCAAAGTGTTCGATTGCATCATAAAATCCTCCAACTGGGTACAGTTACGACGGATCCGCAATAGCTGACCCTTCGGGATATTTTTTATCCATGACGGATGATGACCGCTAGTTACGGATAGGTAGCTATTGCGGTCCGTCGGCTTAAAATACACCTTAGTTTTTAATGAGTTATTCATTTTTTCAATCGTGACATCTAAAAAATTAATTGATGCGTCACTAATAAGGTATTCCAACTTGATGTTATTTGTATTCCTATTCAGTTGTTCAAGGAATATATCCAAAGTATCCCTAGAGCCTTCCCATATCAGCAGGATATCATCAATGAATCTTCGGTAGAAGATCAGTTCAGGCCTACTGATATTGAACACCCGTCTATCCTCCCATTCAGACATCCCATTTATACAGAAGAAGTTTGTGGGACATGCACTGGATTTCTGCATGTCCCACAACTACTTCTGGTTTGATGGACACTTCTACTCCCAACAGGTTGGCGTGGCAATGGGGGCTAAATATGCCCCCAGCCTCGCCAACCTGTTTATGTCTGAATGGGAGGATAGACGGGTGTTCAATATCAGTAGGCCTGAACTGATCTTCTACCGAAGATTCATTGATGATATCCTGCTGATATGGGAAGGCTCTAGGGATACTTTGGATATATTCCATACATAGTTCCCTATCCCACATATGCCCTTACGTTGTGATGAATGGGGGGCTATTTTTATGGATTGTCATTTTATATGGATTTTATATAGGTTATTATGCTCGTGTAGTTTAAACAATTAGGTATGTCAATAAGTCGATCCACTGTACCATTTTAGCAATAGAATTATTGACATTTTTTTGAAGTATTATATTTTATTTTTTAATATTAAATAATGACCATTCTCCATTGTAAGTTGAAATCTGGTCATTTAAATAATATTATTTAGCCATTTCCATATACATTTTTTATACATTTTTAATATTTTTAATATCTATTTTATGTGTATTTTATTATTAATATTGTTTAATTACACAGAATATAGTAAGCACGATATCAGATAGATTCCCGAATTATAACCATGTTTAAGAGGTCGTTTCAATATATATGACTGTGGGGATACTTATATCATGTATATTGATAAGCATTGTAATGTTAATGCACGATTTTATATGCACATATCGCTTTAACAGGTGTGAAGCATAGTGTTTGTTTCATAATTGACATGTCAGTGTTAGAGACAGCAGCATGTCATGGTCTGCTGTCACGATCGACGGGGGTTTGCGCTCACGGGGACACTCGTAAGGCGCAGGCGCCGAATAATTAGGTGCGCATGCGCACTGAGACTCCTCATTTGATTGGCGAGAGGAGGGGATAAAAGGAATGATGGGGATCTAGAGCGGCCTATCCCATGATTAAGATACAGACGTATCGAAACATGTCGGGGGCGTGGCCGCATGAAGGATAACACCACGTACGAGTGACAGGAGGAAGTTAGCTGCACGGATTACCGAGTGGGGGAGACGGCGATATCCATTCAAGAAGCAGGCGGGGAGGGGCGTGTCCAAGATGGCGACGGTGCAAGACGTGTAGTCGAGAAGCTCTGCAGCCATCGCGGGGAATAAATCCTTTAATCAGATCCTGATCATCTCCAAACTATCTGGGGTGCTTCCCTCTCCCCCCCCTGCTGATGCGGACACGGAATCGGCGCCGCCTCGACCAGCACAAGCAGAATAATAGCCGAAGTAGCTCGGACGGAGCGGCAGCACGTGTGGGGATAGTGACCAACATGGCGACTCAGACGGAGGACTCGGATCCTGCACTTACTGAGCAGAGTAACTTTACCGCCCTGATGCAGGCCATCACGGGATGCCAGTCCACCCTAACCACACTCGCAACGAAGATTGACACTGTGCAGCTAGACATAGGTCTCATTCGGCAAGACTTCGAGAAGGTGAGGCAGCGGGTGACCGAAGTGGAATGTCTGGTGGGGGAGGCAGAAGATTCGATTAGGGATCACTCGGCTTCTCTGCATACCCTGCAAGTAAGAGTTAAACACTTGGAAACGAGAGCCGAGGATTCCGAAAATCGTAATCGCCGTAACAATTTGCGGATCATAGGACTCCCTGAGGGGTCGAGGGCTCAGATACCACCAACTACACAGAGAAACTCCTCCGCACACTGTTTCCCCAAGCAAATTTCTCACCGCAATTTGTAATTGAGAGGGCCCACCGTATGCCACCGAATCGCGGCCCTCCCGGAACCCCGCCTCGCACATTTATTTTCAGACTGCTGAATTATAAAGACCGCGATCTGATACTGCGTGAAGCACGCAAAATGGCCGAAATTCGTCACGAGGCGGCCCGGCTAATGTTTTTCCCGGACTTCACAGTCAACACCCAAAAGCAGAGGAAGTCCTTTGATCAGGTGAAACAGGCTATGAGAGCCCAGGGTATACGCTACAGTATGCTGTTCCCCGCCCGGCTTCGTGTGCAGGATGGCGAAAGTGTCAGATTCTTTACCTCGCCGGACGAGGCCTCGCGCTGGCTGAGTGCTCTGCCCAGACATTAGGTATGTGACTCTTCCTCTGGTCGCTGGACGGTTCTAGGTCCCTAATTCATGACTCGAGCTGAAGGCACGGTGATATGGAGCCCCGATTTCTCTCTTCCTAGTTAAAGTTTCGGGAAATTCTTTTATGTTCATTTTATTTGCTCTTTTCCGCCTCCCTGACAATCCAGACCGCTTATTCCCTCCAAGTCGCTCTCATACTTTGTTGTCAGTGTAAAGAGGGGGGTAAATACGCTGCTGGACGTGGAAATCAGGAGAAGAACATTTCCATCAAGCTGGTCCTTTCCTATCCACTACAGAGCGCGCTGGACTTTTACCGGCTGGACTGCCGGATTACCTAAGCTCATTATGGAATATAGGGACTGTCTAGGCCTCTGATTTTTCTTTCCACTCGGCCTGGGCAACCAGGACGAGACTTGACTGATGGATCCAGTTATTACAAGTTACACACGGAAATGCTGTATTGGATACCATGCGAATTTGAATGATTTGATGCAATCATACGTAATGTCTCATGACAAACTACGGGAGAACTATCTGGTACTCTTCCTGAGGGGTTCTGGTGGATTTCTCCCGACACAGGCTAATACTATATGTTCTGACTCCCTATGGCTCCCATAAAACTAATTTCTTGGAACGTCCGGGGCATGAACTCCCGAATAAAGCATTCATTAGTCTTCAACTTCCTTAAAGCATATTCCCCCGATATATGCATACTCCAAGAGACTCACCTCATTGGAGGTCGGGTTTTGAGCCTCAAAAAACCGTGGGTGGCCCACTATTACCATACTACTTTCTCATCATACGCCAGGGGAGTCAGTATATTAGTGCGCAAAGCCCTACCTTTTGTGTTGTTGGATCTTCACCTGGACCCTGAAGGTAGATTTGTGGTCATGCATGCCGCTATTGCTAATGTACCCATGATAATCGTGGGATTGTATATACCTCCACCGGCATCATTGGTGGTTCTCCACAAAATCACCGCCCTGGCTGCACGGTACCCTACTGACAGTGTGGTCTTGGCTGGGGATTTCAATATGACACCCTGCCCGAGTTTGGACAGGTTGACGCCTGATGCGGCCACGGAATCCCCTTTGTCCAGATGGGCCGAGACGTTCGCACTTAGGGACGTTTGGCGTTGGAAAAACCCCTTGCTGAGATCCTACACCTGTCAGTCGGCCTCCTACAGGGCAATGTCCCGTATTGACTTAGTATATGCCACCTCCAGTGCCCTTAATATGGTCCAAGACATTTCACACCTGCCCAGGGGTATATCGGACCACTCTCCCATACTACTTACTCTAAATGTGAATCCTCTCCCCACTGACTGTCTATGGCGCTTGTCAAGGTTCTGGATATCAGACGACCGTATCGAACAAGAGGCAGAGATTGCAATGCAGAAATTTTGGGGGGATAACCCCCCAGCTACGACACCTGCTCATAGCTGGGAGGCGTTTAAGCTTCATGCTCAGGACCACTATCGGATGGCGATTACCCGCACCCGACGCCAAACTGGGGCAGCTTTGCTCCAGGCTGAACGAAGGGCTGCTGACTTAGAGACTCAATACACCAATAATAGAGATGAGGCACTTAGAACAGACTTACAGTCCGCAGTGCGCGAGGCGACGCTTCTTAGAACGGCAGCCACAAAAACACACCTACTGCATCAGTCTCAACGCATATTTGAGCAGGGTGAGCGGACGGGGAGCCTCCTGGCATGGCTCTCTAGGGAGCAATCGGTGACAACCTCAGTGGCTAACATTGAAGATATGTCGGGGCGGTTGCACTCCAACCCCAGAGACATAAATGCATGTTTTGCCTCATACTATCAAGATCTTTACACCTCTAAGGTGCAGTGTTCTACTGCAGAACTCCTTGAATATGTTGACACTATTAAATTACCCACCCTCTCAGAGGAGGCTCGTGGGAGGCTCGACGCTCCGCTCGCCCTTAAAGAACTCCAAAATGCTATCACCTCCCTGCAATCCGGGAAAACCCCGGGGGACGATGGACTTCCAGTGGAATTCTATAAGACGCATATAGAGACTATAGCTGTCAGGTTACAGGAGATCCTATCTGCTTCTTTTGAAGTAAATTTGTTGCCCCCCTCTATGTCCAGGGCGGTGATTGTGGTGATACCCAAGGAGGGTAAAGACCCTGAACTTTGCTCCTCGTACAGGCCCATTTCGCTCCTGAACGTGGACGCAAAGATACTTGCTAAAGTATTAGCCACCAGGCTCAACTCAGTAATCCTATCATTAGTGCATGGAGATCAGACCGGCTTCATGCCGGGCAAGGGCACTGACATTAATCTGCGGAGACTCCACACTATTCTGGCAAGCTCCAATGCTGGTAGAGCTGTGGGTGCGGTGGCCTCTCTGGATGCCGAGAAGGCCTTTGACTCGGTGGAGTGGGAATATCTATGGCTAATCCTGCACAAGTTCGGGATAGGGCCAAACTTCATACGCTGGACCCGATTGCTGTACTCTGGCCCGTCGGCCAGGATACGCACGGGTGGGGTACTGTCACCCTCTATTCCCCTCCACCGAGGCACTAGGCAAGGCTGTCCGCTGTCACCAGCTTTGTTTGCATTAGCGATTGAGCCATTGGCGGAGACCCTTAGGAGGTCCCCGGAGGTGGAAGGCATCTCCTTTCCGCCCCTTGTCGAAAAGATCTCCCTCTATGCGGACGATATGCTACTATACCTCCGGGACTCTCACCAATCGCTTAGAGCGGCTTTATCCATTATCGACAGATTTGGTGCATTTTCGGGGATTAGGGTAAACTGGGAGAAGTCCCTCCTATTCCCTCTGACAGATGTTCCGACATTGACAGGCCCCCCTCTTCCCCTTAAAACAGTGTCCAAATTTAAATATCTAGGCATACAGATTCAATCTGATCCACAAAAATATTTAGTTGACAACGTTTATCCTATTTTAAATAAACTCATTCAACGGTGTGCGGTGTGGAAGACGCTGCCGTTAACCCCAGTAGGGAGAATAAATTTACTAAAGATGTCCTTCCTTCCCAAATTTCTCTACGCATTCCGCCATACCCCGGTTCCCATTCCAAACTCATTTTTCATTAAACTAGATCAAACTATTACCTCGTTTGTATAGGCCGGGGCAACACCCAGGGTAGCTAAACATTTGTTGCAGCTGTCGCTCACAGAGGGAGGCCTCTCCCTCCCAAATTTTAAAACATATTACTGGGCGGCGACACTTGTCACCGTGAGATGGTGGTTTGCTCAGGACAAAAACAACCCGGCGGTTAATTTGGAGGCTGCAATCTTAGGCTCCTATTCGGAGCTCAGCAATCTGGTCTACAGGGGCCCGAGATATGGCCCACAAGTCACCACACCCATGAAAACGACGGTAAAGGTGTGGCAAAGGGTCTCCTCATACCTCGCCAACGAAGGTGCTGTCTCGCCGCATACCCCACTGTGGGGTAACCCAACAATGCCGCATCTCCAATCTGTTCCAGACCCCTTGGTCTGGGCCAGGTACGAGATCCGAACGTTGAGACATATATTTAAGGATGGACATCTTCTCTCCTTTACAGAGCTCAAAACTAGATATAATCTACCCCCATGGATGTTTTTCCGCTATATTCAACTAAGACACGCGATTAGAGCGCAGTTTCCACATGGGGTTGTGCTGTCTACCCACTCAGTGGAATCCCTCTTGATAACTGATCAACTAGACCGAACGTTGTCCTCTATCTATCTCAGGCTTACATGTAAAGATACCTCCAAGATGCTTCCCCTATTTCATAAATGGCAACTAGATGTTCCGGACTTGACTGAGGAGGACTGGTCAGAGGGTTTGCAGCAATGCATCCCTTTTATGATTTCAGCAAGAGATAGATTTGTCCAACTGAAGTTCCTCCACAGAGTGTACTACACCCCTCAAAGGTTGTCTAAAATCTATCCGGGGCTGGACGACGGATGCCCCAAGTGTCGACAGTCAGTGGGGACTTTCTTTCACGTAGTATGGGCATGTCCAATCCTCCAGGCCTATTGGCGTGATGTGGTTTCGGATGTAAATGGTGTGGCGGGGTTACAATTGAAAGTAGACCCAATGGTGTTCCTTCTGGGCGTCACGGATAACCTGACAGCAGGCAAACATACCAAACTTTTTGTATTTTACGCAGCTTACTATGCTAGGAAAGAAATTCTGCTACGCTGGAAACAGCCGGACCCCCCTACCGTTGAGGCGTGGAGGGCGCAGATCAACGCAGTACTCCCAATATACAAGCTTACCTACATGGGCAGAAATTGCCCCAAGAAGTTCGACAAAATTTGGGCGGGATGGGTTGCAGATCGCCATTTGGTGGCGTGAATACGGGTGATCTCTGCTTGCGAGCCCCTTTTCCCCCTCTCCCTCAATTCTGCTTTCTCCTCTTAATTTCCCCCCCTTGGTCCCTCCTGGTGTTCCTCCTTATATTCTTCTCGGCTCCTCGGGGCTTACCTGCCTTCTCCGCTTCTCTCTCCCCCCCCCCCCCCTCCCCTCCCCCCCCGGAACGGGGAAAGGTAAAAGAAGGGGAAAGGAAAAACCAAACAAAAATCTTTAAGTTAAGAAGAACTCACGGGGAAAAGACTCTCTACATAGCAATGACAGAATGTATGAAAGATAGATGGTATACTCAATGCAATTGAGAAGAAGAATTTCCTTCCTTCCTTTTTTGGATGCTAATAAAGTTTACTAACAATCGAGATAAATGTATGATCAAAGACCCAGTTATTACCCGAAATGTAATGTACACTATTTAGAAAAGTGTAACTATTCGCTGATACTTCTAGTGAAATACTGTGTTACTGTACCAACTGTAATGTGCAAATTACTCAATAAACATTTTCCGTGTTAAAAAAAAAAAAAAAAGAAGCAGGCGGGGAGAGGGTGAGAGATACTTCCTATACGCTGGCTTATAGAGGGTCCGCCGTGACCGCATACCCCCTGGGAGATTGATCTTAGCAGCCGGTTAATACTACACTGGACAGGTTGCTGTGGAGTTTGCTGTGTTTTTATTTTTTACACAATGTGAGTGAAACTGTTGAAGTGGTATTTGCAGTGTGATTCATTAAAAGTGTTTTACAGTATTACACTATTGGGAGTTTTCTTGTTTTCATATGGAACGCTCTTCCGGATGGATAAGATTTTAACCCTTGCCATTAGAAGCAGACATCTATGCCTTTTAGCCTCATACGTAAGTGGAGGCATGAGGAGCTGGTGAGTGGCTGTCCATAGGGAGAGTGGTCACTGAACACAGAGGTGTGGTGGAAGATTGCACTAGAAGAACCTACACTCCTAAAATAGAGGAATTTGCGGATGCACCAGCTTTATTGCTTTTATGAGCACTGATTTGGACACTTGTTGGCACACTTGTGTGATATTTAAGGGACTTGATTTATACAGTCACTTTTATAGAAGTGTGTGGTGATGCTCACGGATCGCCATCTGATGGGCTTATACATATAAGTTATCACATTATAACAGCATCTGAGTGATATTGACACTAAGTCACGTTTATTTTTGTGGTGTTTTGACATATTGTTTAGACACATTTTTTGATGTGGATTCATCAATAGTATGTTTTCATCGTAGTACTATTGCACACATCTATCCATTTTTTGCACTATATATAGATGAGCACCGGTCAAAAGGTGTTTGTTAGATTTAGTTTTTTACCTTAGAGGTGATATAGATTTATTGAGTAATAGCGCCACGATTTAATTTGTCACGTGTGGTTTTTGCACTGATCACATGCACTTATTTAAATCTAATATACACTGTTTGCTTACAATAAGTGGCAGCTATAGGTAGGAACTCTTAACCAGGTGAATAAGATCATTAGTGTTAACCATCCTAAGCGCAGTGGGGGTTGACCTAGTATAGGAGGGATTTTTTTACCTAGGAAAAACCGCATATTTATAAATTTAGTGATACAGTTCAATGTGAACAGAGTCCATATTCTGACCCTACCTACAAATGAATGGCTGTAGCTGGGGTCCAAGTTGTGAATGTCTTTGTTAGTTGTTAAGTTATTATTAGTATTTTGGGTTTAATTTGTTGGGTGAGTGACAGCCAATGGAGGGATTGGCAGAGAGGGGTAGCAGACACTGAGGGTTTTGTAAAGTGGATGAGTCTGGCAGCAGACTGTGTTTTCATAGGATCTGTTTTCTTCTTGGAAGTGCTAAACAATAGTTCTTCTCTACTGCCCTATCTCAAAATATATGTCTATAAGTCCAATAATCCACTGAAAACAATGTGGGTGGATAGAATGAGAACATTTTTGAAACCCTTATTTTGTTTTAAATGTTGTATCCTGACAGGGGAGACTATTTGCTGTCCTTTTCTGACAACTGTTACAGTTACCAATGGGGATTTCCTCTCACTTTGAAGAGAGTTCCTCTCACTTCCTGTTGTGATGCTGGAACACTGCCTTATGTAATACTTAATAACATATACTATTATATTTTATAGATGCCCTGTAACACTAGAATGTGCTTACATAAACCATATAGACTGCAGAAGATGTCCTGGGTTAATTAAAACAGGAATGATAACGACTCAAAAGCTTGCAGGAGATCATAAATGCTTGCCTGCTCATTTTGCAAACAGCAGAGTCTCAAGACTGTACAGATCTGCCTATATACCATAGATATATGATTCAAATGAATGATGGTCAAAGGCCACATACAATTCTGCTAGCCTTCCCCAGCATATACAATTGGTCTTTTTCATTTTAAAATGTCCTTGTTTTGCTCTCCAGATTCTTCAAGCTTAGCTGCTAGAATCATGTAAAAACCTGGAATTCGTTTGTTGGCAACATTGCACTGCTCTTACCAATCCCTGAATTGCCATAAAACATATATATTATGCCATATTATACCAAATGTTATAAATCAAGGAAATCTATTGTTTTCAGCATTACAGAGTTGGATGATACAACGCAAAATTACAATCTAAGGTTTTGTGAAATATATATTATTTTTTGTATCATCCAACCAAAACACAGTAGGATGTATAATGTAATAAGAATATTCCTGCGCTACCCAATTGGAAAAGGAAAAGAAAACAAGAACTCAGAAAAATAGTAAAAACGCACGTATGCGACTGGACAGCTGCATGCACCGAAGCAAGGGTCAGACATAAGCCCAAAATCAAACTGAGGTATGGGGGGAGGTGCTGCGCTAACCAGAAGAAAGCTGTAAATCTCTGTCTGTGGTCAATTAATAAAATGACATAAAATCGCATAATAAATCGCATAAATAAGTGTTGACACTAAAAAACATTCAAGTCTTAATAATCAGCATCATGTGTTTGTGAAAAAAAGTGCATAAAAAATCTCTTCTACGAGCAGCGAACTCGTTCTGTGTCTAGCAATGTGAAACAGCCTATTCCGTCCCTACGCGTGACATCACCGATCACGTGACTTCTTTATCTAGATTTATTTCCAATAGGTTTTTATTGGGTTTTGTAAATAAATGACATAGAATAAAGTATAGTACATTCACTGAAAGTCGTCACAGTTTGTAACTTCCAAAGTACAACTTTGAAGCAAGTACATTTATAAGTATACATCATAATACAGCTTGAGGAATTAGATATAACCGTGATGCTACTCATACCCCTAGACACCCCTTTGGGAACTAACTGTGTCCAGTAGGGGGTAGGTTTCACATCCCAACCATATCCCATTAGTTCTAGTTTTCATTCAACTCATATGAAAATTCCATACTTGCATGTTGTATCTCTAGCTATGACAACCTTTAAGTAGAATCGCTAAAGAACTAGTAACAGAACTTTTTTAACTTGTATCCGCAGTTAGAGAAATTATGTCTATTGACCAACCGTAATGTATTGGCTTTGGTATATATATCAGTGTACCGTAGATTATTGAGGTATTTAAATAAAAGAATATATGGATAATTAAATTATTTAATTATTTATCGTTCCCATAGAAGTTAAGACCTAGGTTGTGTGGATACCATGTAATCCAGGAGTTCCATACAGTAGAAGCCTGGTTAACATTCCCCCTACTACGGGCAAATTGTATTTCATATGTACTGTGTGTGTTCATTATTCTTAGGGTTTCCGCTATTAAGGGTGGGCTAGTCTCCTTCCAATGTCTTACTATGGTGAGTCTTGCTGCTAAAAGTAAGTGAGATACTACTGTTCTCATTGGTGCAGGTATTAAATCTATTCCTAAAGATAGAAGTGCCATACCCGGGGTATATGCGGCTTTAGTGCCTGATATTTGTTCTATTGTATTGAACACGAGGGTCCAATACCTTTTAAGGCGTGGGCAAGACCACAGTATGTGAATCAATGTACCTCTATGACTGCAGTTTCTCCAACAATCAGGAGAAGCTGCATTTGCAAATTTGGAAATCCTATGTGGGGTGAGATACCATCGCAATAGTATTTTAAAGTACAATTCCCATAGGTTGGCACTTCTTGTGGAATTATATGTAGCCCTGAATGCTTTTGTCCATTGTTCTTCTGTGTAGGTCCTCTCCAAATCCCTTTCCCACGCTGTAATATTAGTAGTTTTGCAGAAGGAATGTTTATCTTGTAGATACTTATAGAGTAATGAAGTTCCTTTTTGGGTATATTTGGTGCTTGTGTAGAAGAGAGCTAATTTCCAAGGTAGTTGGTTGGTTATATTGCAACTCTTTTTATCTAAAAGGTGGGATATCTGGATGTATTTGTAAAACTCGGATGCTGGTATGGAATATTCGATCTGTAATGATCTAAATGATTTCAGTGTTGGCCCTATAAAGAGGTCCTCCAAAAGGAGTGTTTTACTTGTACACCAATTAGTTAGTGATAAATCAGGTATAACATGTTCTAATGCCGTGATCGGGAATTTTAAGGGAATTTGTGGGTCTTCTTGAGTTGTATTTGTAAGTAAATATTTCCAGGAATCCACAGATGCTTGTATGGTAGGTGCATCTATGGAATTTTTTGTATAGTGATGTGGGCTGGAAATCAGGTAGTTATATAGGTTCCCCCCTTTGATTTGTGCACTTTCTAGATCCGACCATAATGTGGTGGTGTTTTGCTGGAACCAGACCCTAACTTGTGTAAGTATGGTAGCTGCATAGTAATCTTTTATAGATATGTGTCCTATCCCTCCCACTTGTTTAATTTTAATAAGTTTGTTGAAGGCACAACATGCTTTTTTACCTGCCCACAGATACCTGTCGACTGTGAGTTGGGCTTGTTGGAAGAAAGAATGTGGAACAGGTATTGGTAGGGTCCTAAATAGATATAAGAATTGTGGTAGAATTTGCATTTTGAATGCTGCTAGTCTGCCTGACCATGATAGTTCGAATTTTTGCAATTTATCAAGTTTATGTTTCAGGGAATCTAAGAATGGGGTGTAGTTTTCTTTGACTAATTCTGAAGTTTTAGGTGTGAGAGTAATCCCTAGGTATGCAATGCCTTTTTCTTTCCATCTATATGGAAACCTAGTGGTAATGCTTTGTTTCACTTTTTCTGTAAGACCCAGACCTAGAAGGTAGGATTTGGTATCATTTACTTTATAGTAAGATATAGCATTAAATAAGTGTAGAGCATCGTGAACCGAAGCCAGGGAGGACGGCACATCTGTGAGAATCAAAATAATATAGTCCGCGAATAAACTTATGGTGTGCATTTTGTTCCCGCTTGTCAGTCCTTTTATTTTGGGGTGTTGACGGATATATGCTGCTAAGGGTTCCATTAAGAGATTGAAAATTAGTGGGGATAGTGGGCATCCTTGGCGCGTCCCGTTTGTAATTTTAAAAGGGGTTGAGAGCATACCAGATATATAAACCTGTGCTGACGGTGTTGTGTAAAGTGCCATAATAGCTTGAAATATTTGACCTTTGAAACCAAACTTAGTCAAAGCGTGTTCTAGGTATGTCCAGTGGATCCTATCGAACGCCTTCTCTGCATCCAAAGCAAGGAGCAGAGAAGGCGTTCCAGATTTATTGGCAGAATATATAAGATTGATCAAGCGTCTGGTTGCATCCGCCGTTTGGCGTCCTTTGGTGAAACCAGATTGGTCAGGGTGAATTAATGATGGTAGAAGATCCACTATTCTATTGGCTATTAGTTTGGCATATAATTTTAAATCATTGCTAAGCAATGATATTGGGCGGAAATTTTGAGGGGTGTCCGGATCCTTCCCCGGCTTCGGCAACGCCACAATCATCGCTTTTAACATCTCAGAGGGGAATGAGGAGGTGGAGGCAGCTTGGTTAAATATTTCAGTGAGTTTGGGTGACAGTATTTCTTTAAACGTTTGGAAATATTCTCCTGTAAATCCGTCAGGTCCAGGGGATTTATTTTTTGGTAATGAATCTATCCCTTGAGACACTTCTCGTGTCGTGAAAGGGGAATTCAATGTTTCAATTTGAGTTTCTGTTAGGTGAGGTAAATTTATTTTGCTGAGAAATTTGGAAATAGAATCGGATGATGGTTGAGTTATTTGAGGGTCTTTACTCAGGTTATACAAAGACCCGTAGTATGTGCTAAAGGCGTCTGCTATTGCTTGGGGGTGGTATAATTTTTCCTGAGTTTCTGGGTGAATAATGCAGGGAATTTTACTTTTATGTCTAATGCCTCGTAACCGGGATGCTAATAATTTCCCTGCCTTATTTCCAGTGGCATAGTATGTCATTTTTAACCTCCTGGAAGATTTTTCAAAATCATCCAATAGTATAAGCCGTAAGTCATGTCTCAGCTTGGTTATTTTTTCAGTTATCCTATGATTGAAATTGGCTTTGTTTTGATCTTCTAAAGTTTGGATTTGTTTGGAAATATCCATTATGCGCTGCCCCCTCCTCCTCTTAGCCCTAGCTCCAAGTTTTATTAGAAGACCCCTCATAAACGCCTTATGCGTGTTCCAGGTAACAAAAGGGTCAGTAACTGAGCCTACATTGTGATCAAAAAATTCCTCCAGATCCCTTTGTAAAGCAGACCTGGAAGGATCATCCTGAAATAGGTGTGGATTAGCTCTCCATATAAAGGTGGCACTATTAGCGGAGTTGTCATCCACCAACAGTGATACCGACGCATGATCCGACCAGGTAATGCTATTGATTTGTGATGCTTTGATTTTAGTTAACAACCACCTGTCTGTCAGGAAAAGATCTAGTCTAGAATACATTTTGTGGCTAGCAGAAAAATAGGAGTAGTCCCGTTCTGAGGCGTGAAGACATCTCCATGCGTCATATACATCATGTGATTTCAATAGTGGTTGAAGTGTTTGGGATTTTCTCTTGGTGATTGAACTAGAGTCCATGCTGGAATCCGGTGGTAAGTTAAAGTCCCCGCAGAGAATCAGGTGACCCTTCTGTATTCGAAGCGCTTTTTTCAGTAATCTATGAAGAAACTGGGTCTGGTGAGTATTAGGGGCGTATCCGTTTACCACTGTGTAAGTGGTATTATTGATATCACATATTAAAATGAGGTATCTGCCTTGTGCATCTTGTATTTCTTCATGAAGGCGAAAAGCTACCGTGTCTTTTATTGCTGTAAGGACTCCTCTTCTTTTGGTATTAGAATTTGCAAAAAATATATGCGGGAATTTAGGATGAGAGCATGTAGGTTGAGCCTGCTTTTTGAAATGTGTCTCCTGTACACAAAATATGTCCCCTTTATGCTGAATCGCTTCAACCCACATGGATCTGCGTTTGGCTGGATGGTTAAGGCCTCTGGCATTGATTGTGAGAAAAGTTATAGGCATCTATCGAGAGTAGGATTGGTTGCGTAGTGAGGTATGTGTATGTAACACTTACATTTGGTGGTTAGCTTGTCAGGGTGTATCTCGATGCGACTGAAGAATGGAAGGATGAGGGTGCGGTAGTTCTGCTGTACGGCTTGGTCAATCTGGAGGGATGAATCCATATTCTGCGGCTGCGGATATAACTGATAAGAAACTAAAATGAAAAAAAAAGGTAAAACAGAACAAGGAACAATGAATAGGTCCTTACGACCTGGGTGTGACAGTAAGTCACTCATATTGTAATCTGGGGTTATCAGTTCAGCTTAACAGATAGTACTTCTGTTTCAGGGAACAGTTATATGTAACCTGTCTTGGTTTTCCTTTGATTAGGAGTGTTTGCGGGCATTCTTGGTTGTGACTAGGTTCCAATCCTCAGCTAAATGATCAGGGCTTTTGGCGTGGCGGTCGCTTTGCATATCTTCTGGGATGATATGCCATTTTTGGAGTAAGATCAATCCTTTGGCGAGGTTGTCCACCACATGTTCTTTGCCTTCCCTTGTTATGATCAATTTTGTAGGGAACCCCCATTTATATGCAATTTTATGGTTCCTCAAGGATTTTGATATTGTATTGAGGTTCCTCCTTTTCTGTAGAGTGAATTGGGATAAGTCTGCAAAAAATTGTAGGTCTTTGTACTGTGGTGGAAAGAGGTCTTTGCTGCGTGCAGCCGACATCAGGCGTTCTTTCGTTTGGAAGAAATGTAACCTGAGTATAACATCTCTGGGTATGTTGTCTGGTAGGTGGGATGGTTTAGGTAAGCGGTGGATCCTGTCCACTGTTATGTCCAGGTCTGATAACTCAGGGATTATGGCTTGAAATAATTGTGCTGTATAGGTGCGGAGGTCAGATTGTTGAATTGATTCGGGGACCCCCCTTATTTTCATATTATTCCTCCTGGAGCGGTCTTCAATGTCAGCCATTTTAGCTTTAATTGCGTCTAGCTCATCAGTGTTGCTGTCATGGGCATCCACAAGATCATTAATGGTGGTCGCAAACTCCCCCATTTTATGTTCTATGTGATCTACTCTGGCTGTAGTATCTCTCAGTTCCACTCCAAATTTGTGGACACATGATAGCATGTCAGCATGTAATGAGCTTCTAAGAGACACTAACATGTCCTTAAGGGTGGTATCCAGGACAGGTTGATTGCTAGTGGGGAATAGATCAATTGAGTCAGGGAGGTCTCTGGTGTCCTCCCCTGAGTCTAGGCCTTGTGTTATATCCTGGCTTGCATCGGAGGCAACCAGCCTAACCCTTGCTTTTTCTGGGCTCCCCGAGGTAGGAGTATGAATCGGAGACTGTGTGCTCCTTTGTGGGGCATTTCTTTTGTGTGGATTACTTTTCCCTTGGCTGTATTGAGGGGTACTAGACATACCTCGTTCTTTCTGACCGCCGCCATCTTGCTTAGGCCCGAGCGGGTAGTATTCTGTAAGTTTTTGCGGCTTACGGGTTTCTTTATTCCTCCGCGGCATGTTCATTCGGTTCACCGGAACGAGCTGCGGGTCCGCTGGTATATGTTGTGCCTTTCTGCTTTGTATAACAGGTGCTGTGTGCCGTTTATTTCCCTGAATGCAGAGGAGCTCAGCTAGTGAGCGTCCATCTCCTTCCGCTGCAAGCTCCGCCCCCCTTTATCTAGATTTATATGTTTTTAGTGTCAACACTTATTTATGCGATTTAACATGCAATTTTTGTCATTTAGGAAATACCAATTGAAAAGGATTTTTTTTTTTTCTGCCACTCAGTTTATTATGTAGTGAGACAACAATCAACTCTCCTGTTCATATACGTCTCTCTTTTCCTGTTCTTCACATCACTGTGGCTCTTTCATTTTTTGAAAAAAAAAAAAAAAATATGTTAGACAAGGTGTGGAAAGGTTACCATTATCAACAAATGTATTAATCCCCCCGTCACTATATTTATACCCCTTCCCCCCCTTCCCCCTCCCGAGAAATTGTGCTTACTTTAAAAATTCAACCTTTTTTTATATTGTTGCAACTACCTTTATTCTCTAATAATTTAAACTTATACCCTCCCCTTCCCTCCCCCCTCCCCCCTCCCCTTGTGCAAGTTCCCCTTCCATTAATAACTCTACTAGATCCTAATTTTCTCTGCATAACTCCAAGTTTTTTTAACTTCTCTCCAACACTTCCATTTTTCTTCCCTCCCCTCTCTTATTTCTTCTTTATTGCCAAAGAGCCTGTCTATGGTGTAGGTTTCCTCCACGGCATTAATCCACGTCCAAATCTGTGGACTTTCTTCTTCCCTCCAATTTTTTGGGATTAGTTTTTTTGCTGCATTAATTAAGTGTGGTACTAATGATGCTTTATATTGTTTCTCGTTCCCATTAATGCCGTGGAAGAGCACCAGCCATGTCTCCTTTTTAACCTCTTTTCCGGTAATCTCTTTGATCATACTTAAAACCTTCTCCCAATATTTTTTAATCTTCGGGCACTTCCACCAAAGATGTGCCATTGTGCCCGTCTCCCCACAGCCTCTCCAGCAGTCTGCCGTTATCTCTTTTTGATATTTACTGGCCCTATCTGGGGTTACATACCACCTCGCTAGACACTTGTAGTTCATCTCAGCTGTTTTTACATCGGTCGCCGAACTGTGGGTAAGGTTCATAATCTTTTTCAATGTGGTTGAATCTATCTGTGTCCCCAACTCTTTTTCCCATTGCTTTATATACATGGGCCTTTCTGTTTCTTCCTCTACTACCAATAATTTATATAATTTTGAAACCGTGTTTTTTGTGCTTTCTAAAGTGCATAATTTTTCTAGCCCCGTCAATTGTTCCCCTGATCTTATTGGCTGTGGTAATTTTTTAACAAACCTTTCTAATTGTGAGTACCTCCATCCATTTATCACCCATGTTTCTGTGTTCTGTTGCAGTTCGTGAAATGTTCTGATTTTCCCTTTATTAATTATCTCCCTTAGTTCCACCTTGTCCTTTTTTATCCAATTTCCCCCTATGCTCACTTTTCCCGGTGCGAAGAACTCATTGTCTTTTAATCTTAATAGTGGTGAGTTATAAGTTTTATTAATCTGCTTATAAATTAAATCCCATATTCTTAATACCACCCGTGTTAACACATGTGTTTTTTCATCTAACATTCTATATTGAGGGGGGTTCCATATGATTACTCCTAACTGTGTCTTACTGTAAAATTTTTCAATATTCACCCATCTTTTTTCTTGATTATCCCTTACCCATTCTATCGCTCTAGATGAAATTATTGCTCTGTAGTATGTAGTAATATCCGGCACTGCCAGTCCCCCTCTTTTTTTCTCCTGCCTTAGTATCTTTAGGGATATCCTTGGTTTCTTATTTTTCCAGATGATATTTGTTAATATTGTTTTAAGTTTTCTGAGATAGTATGATGTTAGTCCTATAGGTATCATTTGAAATGTATATGTAATCTTTGGGAGCAGGGTCATTTTAATCACATTTATACGCCCTATCCAGGATATTGGTCTAGTCTGTAACTTTCTTCCTTCTTTCTTGATTTCGTCCAATAGGGGGATATAATTCTTTTTATATATTTTCACCAGTGAGTTAGCTAATTTTATTCCCAAGTATTTTATCTCTTTTTTCCATGGGAATTGAAATTCCTCCTTCAGCTTGTCCTCCTCTATTTTTCCTATGTCCTTTTTCTATGTTTAGGATTTCTGATTTCCCCATGTTCATTTTGAAATTTGCTAGCTCTCCGTATTGCTTAACTGTTCTAATTAGCTTTGGCAATGTTTTCCCGGGTTCAGTTATATAGAATAAGACGTCGTCGGCGAACGCCGATAGTTTGTGTTCTTCGTTTCCCACTTTCACTCCTTTAATTTCGGGGTCATTACGGATTGTTGCGAGAAACGGCTCTAACGATAGGATAAAGAGAAGTGGGGACAGCGGGCACCCCTGTCTTGTCCCCCTTTTCATCTCAAAAAAATCTGAGATTGCCCCATTGATCTTAATTGCCGCTCTCGGTTGTTTATATAAAATTTTTATTCTTTTCAACATCATTGGGTCTATTCCCATTTCTTCTAGAGCTTGGAACATGAACCCCCAGTCTACTCTGTCGAACGCTTTTTCAGCGTCGCTCGACAGAAGCAGACCGGGGGTCCTATCCTCCTTTATCTTCTGGAGGAGGAGCAGGGTTCTCACCGCATGATCCTTCCCCTCTCTTCCTACTACAAACCCTACTTGGTCAGGATGGACTACTGTACTCATTACATCTTTCATCCTCGTTGCTAGAATTTTTGCATAGATCTTAATATCTGCATTCAGCAATGATATTGGTCTATAGCTGGAGCATAGGGTAGCATCCTTCCCTTCCTTTGGAATTACTGTAATCAATGCTGTTTGTGCCTCCCTACTCAACTCATATTCCCTTCCCAGCCCATTCATGTATTGACACATCTTCGGAATCAGGATATCTTTGTATTTTTTATAATAATATGCAGTAAATCCATCTGGCCCTGGGCTTTTCCCTTGTGCTGTTTCAGATAATGCTACCTTTACTTCCTCCTCTGAGATTAATTCCTCTAGAGCCTCCCTGTCGTTTTCCTGAATCTTAGGTGTCCCTGCTTTTTTTAGAAATTCCCTGATCTTACCTTCCTTTTTTTCTATTTTCTGTCCCCCCTTTTGGTCTCCTTCATACAGTTCTTCGTAAACATTTTTGAAGACTTCTCCTATTCCCTTCGTCTCATATACCATTGAACCTTGTTTGGACTGTATTTTACCTATAAAATTACGAGTTTTTTTTTTCCTTAACATTTTAGCCAGATGTTTCCCTGTCTTATCCCCCCAGTAATATCTCTCTTTCTCTATTAGGAAGAATTTTTCTTTTGTTTCTTGATTAATCAGGCTTTTCAATTCGTCCCGTTTTTCTATCAGCCTTTGGAGTGTTTCTTTTTGTTGTCCTCTCTGTTTTTTATGTTCTTGTTCGATGTTAAATATTTCTGTCGTGAGGTTTCTCATTTTAGCTTTCCTTTCTTTTTTTTTCCTGGCTCCCTCTTTTATCAATATTCCTCTTATATACCCCTTATGGGCTTCACAAACCATTGCTCCCGAGATGTCTCCTGTTTCATTTATCTCAAAATATTGTTTCAGTTCTTCTTCCACCCTTTGGGCTACACCCTCATCCGCTAGTAGTTCCTCATTTAGTCTCCATAATGGGGCTTTTCTCTGTGTTTGGGAAATTTGCATTTCCAGTTCTATGGGGGAGTGATCTGATAATGTGATTATTCCTATTTTAACATCTACGACCCTATCTAGCCAGCCGTGGTCTATCATTATGTAATCCAACCTCGAGTACGTCTGGTGTACAGGGGAGTAGAACTTATAATCTTTTGATCTGCCATTCATTATCCTCCAAATGTCAACCAGTTGGTTCTCATAAAACTTCTGTCTCACCCTTCTAGGCTGCACGTTGTTCGTCCCCTGCACCCCAGACGTACTATCCGCCGCTGGCTCCAGACACATATTAAAGTCTCCCATTACAATCAAACCTCCTTTCCTAAAGTTTAGTAATTTCTCCAGTGTACCTATCAGAAATTTTCCTGTGTTTTTGTTCGGAGCATATATGCTAGCTATAGTGCATTCCAACTCCCCCAATGTCCCCTTTAAGAAGAGGAATCTTCCCTCTGTATCCTGCATTCTTTCTTCTAAGTTAAAATGTATGTCTCTAGCTAATCCTATTGCCACTCCTCTAGCTCTTTTGGATATTGTATCTCCATAGAACCACGTCGGAAAATCCTTAGACCACAATCTGATATTCGATTCGTGTGTCAAGTGGGTTTCTTGTAGTGCCACTATGCCTGCCCTATATCTCTTCAGTTCTTTTAATATTTTGTATCTTTTGGAGGGTGAGTTCAGACCTTTTACGTTATATGTCAGAAATTTAAGTGATGTCATTCTGATTGAATTTCAGTTTATTATGCTCCTCTAGCTTTGTTTGAGTTATTTCCCCTATTTTTCCAGTTTTTCCTACTTGCACTTTATATCCCCCCCCACCCCTCTCTCCTCCCTTCTCCCTCCCCTCCTCCCTCCCCCATTGGCCCCATATGGCCCCTAAGGTCGTCCAGGGTCTCCGCTGAACCCCTTCTGAGTCCTTATATCCTAAGGTGGTACTCCGAGTGTTCCTCTCTACCCCACTCCTAAAGTTGGCTATTGGAGTGCGGTAGCCTGGCCTTCTTTTTTTTTTTTTTTTTTAACTCTTTGACATGGACTAATTTTTCTATATTAATCTTCCTCTTTTCTCCTCCTCAAGTCCTCCCCCCCACCCCCCCACCCCCCCAGACCGACAGCACCCTCTTTTTTTTTTTTTTTCCCCCTCCTCTTCCCGCCCTCCTCTATTAGCTTAATTCTTTAGGGCAGTCCTCCTGTTAGAGCTCCTTTAGTCCTCTGTCATCCAGCCTGGAAGATCTGGTGCTTTTATATCTAATCTTTTACAGAATTCTTCTAAATCTTCCGGAAAGCGTACTCTAGCAGATCTACCTCCCTTATATCCATTCAGACACGCCTAGAATCCCCAGTTGTATTTAATATAATGTTTCTTCAATATATCCAATAGTGGCTTTAGTAGTCTTCTTCTTGTCAAAGTGTCCTGAGAAAGATCTGCATACATCTGAATTTCCGCTCCCTCGATTTCTATTGGTGGTTTCCCTCTCAGGTTCTTCCAGATTTCACATTTATCTTCAAAGAAGCTGAATCTGACAATAATGTCCCTTGGTCGCTCTGTCTTCGGGTCTCGGGCGTATCCCACTCGATGTACCCTCTCTATCTTTAAGGGGACTTCTCCTCCTCTATCCAATAGGGGTCCAAATAATGTGTTAATCATTTTCTTCAGATCTTCCCCTTCTTTTTCTGGCACTGAGCGAATCCTGATGTTCTTTCGTCTACTCCTGTTCTCCTGGTCTTCCAATCTATATAATATTATTTTTTGGTTTTGTTGTGTTCTTCTTAGTTGTTGTCTAAGATTATCTATTTCTTGTTTTTGTTCTTCTGTAGTTTTTTCCATGATCTCCAATCTTTCCAGTAGATGGCCTAGGTCCTCTCTCAGGTTTTTAAATTCTTTTTTTATTGAATTTTCCATTTTCAGGAGCATATCACTCATCTCTCCCTTAGTTAATGGGGGTGGCCCACGTGGGCCCCCTTCTGTTCCACTGAAATCCTGGTCTCCTTCTATGGACAACTCTGCACTGGAGTGTTCTGGGGTCTCTCCTGTTTTTTTGTCGCTCCCCCTCTTTTTTTTTTCCACTTTATTTTGACCTTGTTTTTCCATGTCCGTAGACCTTGGGCTAGCTCCTTGTGTCATGTGTTGTTTTAGTGTACTGACCCCCGGTTTATCTTTCGGTGATTTAGGGGGGTTCCCCCTTGTTACTTTGGTTGAGCTTTTATTAATTTTATCCCTCTTTCTTATCCCTCTTGTTCGCTTCCCCAGCGTTAATATCCAGTCTACCCTTCACTTCAGTGAAGGGACATGGTTCCAAATCGCAGGGGGGGAGAAAATGTAAAATAAGTGTGGGAAGGGGGAATGGGGGGGGTGGCGGTAGCGGCCCGAGGTGGAGTGTAATTTCTGGGGTTACCTCTTTCCTCCTCCTTGTGCGCCTGTTTGTTCCAGATTTTGTAATGCTTCACCCAGTCTGCCGGCCCTTCTGGTCCAATCTTATGAGTACGTATACAGTCCCACAATTAATTTGATGGATTTCTCTGTGACTGCTGTTGCCCGGTCTCTTCTCCTGTTTTTGTACGTATTAGTCTCCAGACCATTGAACCGCCGGTCGCTATTGTCTCCAATCTATGCCGCTAAGTTTCTATCCAATAAACAACACTTCTCCCCCAATTACAGTTTATACCCCTTTTCTAGATCCGCACTATCTTACACAGACCCGTATGTATTGCTGAGGCCCCATTAATCACTCTTTAAAGCTTTTTTTGCACCCAAGTCTTCCGGACATATATTTCTGTTCACTCTCATATATCATATGTTCTAGTATTCATACCTTAGTACTCAGGAGTATACCGGTGTATAGCTATGTTTCCACGAGGACTCGCTCGTTAACAGTTCATACAATCATCATCATAATGTAATAAGATCTGTAGTTTTACCTTTGGTTTCTGTCCTTCCTTATTTTGTACCTTGTTCTCTGTTGGATCGCGGAGTATACTTACAGCCCTTTTTTGGGGGGGGGGAGTTGTTACTCGGTCTGGTGCGGGGTGGGTGAGCCGTATCCCCCGTGGCGCTGTTGGGGGGAAGCGGGGGGATCAGAGTCTCCCTGCGTCCGCTGTCATTGCCCGGCGCTGTGTGTCAGCCGCTTCCTGGTTGTCTTTCCTTTCCGCGCTCCATCCCACAGTGCTTTAGATCTTTTGCCGCTGTCGTTCTTTCTGTAGGGGGACCGAGTGTCTCATCCCGCTATAAGCCTGTGTCTCTCCCGCGGCTTTCGGCGTCTCTCCTCACTCGATGGCCGGCATACACTCTGGAGCCCCTCCCTCCGTGACGGACGCTACGTCCTCACGTCCTCTCCATCCCACCGGAAGCATCGATGATGCTGATTATTAAGACTTGAATGTTTTTTAGTGTCAACACTTATTTATGCGATTTATTATGCAAATTTATGTAATTTTATTTATTGACCACAGACAGAGATTTACAGCTTTCTTCTGGTTAGCGCAGCACCTCCCCCCTTATACCACAGTAGGATGTATAATCACATCACAACATGCGTGGCAAGCATTACTGCATAACCAATTTCCACCTATGTACCATGTACTAAATTTAGGTATAAAAATATACGTAGAAGAGACTCTGTTACCAATTTAAAACATGCAGGTAAAGCACAGAAAAAACATTTTTTAAATTCTTGTATGCAGTGTTTTCTTTTATATAATTATTTTTAATAACTTTCAATGTGCCTCTGAGCTTGCTTAAAAAAATTGACTAGTCTGTTCACTAACACAGCCTCCTCTCTTCTTGCTCGTCAGGGCCTTTTCCTCTTCTTGGAGTGCGTATTTACTATCCATGATGGTCCTCCTGCCACATCCCCCTATATAACATTTAAGTTAGCTGCAGGGAAATAGCAAACAGTAATACTATAGAAAGTCACTTGAGTGACAGTTCTGCATGTGTGCTAGGGCTGCTGATATCACATCAAAAATGGTGTCCAGCAGCAGTCTCAGGGCTTTTGGATGTCTATACAAGGGAGGCTTTTACAGTTCAATAACATGCATAAAATATGTTAAATGCACATATAATCTGATGGAAAGATTGTTGTTAAAATGAATGGCAGGGTCCCTATAAAAAGGTTCAGTTCTGGAGATCTTCCTTTACTTCCATAGTAAAGGAAGTGAGAGAAGATCTGTCCAAAGGAAGGGAAAGCTTCTCTTAGACAGCTGTCACAGGATCAAATGTTCCCATTGGAATATGTCCCCTCTTCCTAACCCAATGACAAATCCAGAGTTTTCCTTGCTCTCAGTCCTGACGATAAAGGTTAAAAGGATAAACAGAGATGAATCACCTCAGTGGAGAAGCAGAGAGCAAAACAACCTGACATGGTGTAAGGTAAACTGGATTCCTAGCATCAGAAAGCCTGTGCGGATTTGTGCTCATGCTCATTTTAACAAGCGAAGGGCCAATGTTACATATACCATGTGCCAGTTTGCTGCGTACATATTAGTGTGCGAGCACGTGTGCATACCAATTAGTACATGGCACCCAGTGGCCTATTTAAACTAGTCTATCACTTTGCGCAGTTGGCGAATGGTCTTCAGTTTGTTCCTGTGTTCCTGAGACCTAATCTGCTTTACCTGCTTACCCGTGTGTGACCCAACTTGCCTTTGGACTTGGCTTCTGCTTTCGTTCTAGTGCCAAACTTCTCCTGCATCCTATTACCGAGGACTGCAACTACCAGCTCTACCCACCTACAGAGTGGAGATCACCAGTCAGCTACTATGACACTCATGTCACTCCTTGCCCTTACACTCTCTAAGCAAAGGATATAACAGTTATACATATTGTCAGGGGTCAGCTCAAGGGGGATCACCTTCCCTGGGAAAAAGACAGTCCAAACGGCAGGTTTTCTTAAAATCTGACTTGTTGCCAGTTTTATTTTAAAAGATTGCATGAAAATAAAACAAACGCAAACAGAAAATAAATCCTTGACATCCAAGCACTTACTAAACATATGCAGGTTCCTAACTCACAGGTGATGGGCTTCTCCCATTCACCCACAAAACAAAGATATTGAAAACCTTTTCTCTCACAAAAGCAAACCTCACATAAACAGCTCTCTCACGTTTTTGGCTTCCTGAGTCCCAGGCCAAGAGCAATTATTTGCCCTTGGCCTGCTTTATTTATACCACCTGTTGGTGAACACAAGTAGCCCGCAAGATCTGCCAAGGTGGCTGGTAAAACCCAGATCGAATTCCACCTTAGATCTCAGCAAATGAACACATGCGAGGTGAAACATAACGTCCATTAATCACCTCACCTTTCATAATGTCACAATATATAATTTATTTATAACAAGCAAGACTTTCTTTCTTTCAAAAAATAACAAAACTTAAAAAAGCGCAATTTTTCTACTTTGATTAATGATAGTTTTAATTAAAAGAAAATATTGTTACCATAGATAAAAATATTAAAGTAAAATTTAATCCGTTTAAAATGACACTAAATTTATGTTTTTAGTACATAGCATGGCAGCATTTTTTACAAAGAAATGAGAGCCTTTTTTATTTTGCACTTTTTAAATATAACACAAAACATTAACAAACAAAAACAAATAAACATGTAAAATATTAGAAAATACAAAAAAAAAAAAGCAGAGAAATGATAGTTAAAGGTGAGGGGAAAAATACATTATTCAGGCCTTATTATGTTAACTAAGGGTCAATGAGGGGTTGAATAGGAACACATTTTATTGAAACCCTGTCATGTTGCTTTATTGGCATCACATGCAGATCAAAGTTCATTGATTTGATCTGAAGATAAATGAAAAAGAGTAGATACAAAAGCAACAATGTTACTTTATATTTCTGTATCTCACATCTGAGCAGTGTTTATAAACACTGCACATAGTGTTGTACATTGATGTTAGGGAATACCACAGATCATATAAAAGAAAAGGGACTGGTGCATATTACAAGTGCATGATAGAAAAATACCTCCCCATAGGCCCCATCATTGATACATGGTATACATATCAATATATTCAATATAGCAAAAGATTCTCAGCATCAACAAATGATTAAAATGCAGTGGATACTCAAAGCATTTCATGAATCGATGTCCAGGAGATCATGAAGGTTAAATATTTACAATATATAAAGCAAAATACAATGTTATGCGTTTCCATACACTGTATATGTTGTTTTACACTTATAGAAGGTTTCAAGTGTGGGTGTGGCGCTGTTCTGATTTAGAACTCTGTGGTGAATGTAATGACTCTATGATGCCATACTGAACTCACCTCTAATGGGTGAAATAAAAGTGAAAAGGTGTTGGTTGGTATAAGTCTCTATGGCTCAAAAGAATAAAAGCCAAGAGTGATTTTGAAACAAAAAATGTGAAGACAAAATAAAAAAATATTATATGTGATTGATTGTTCAAGTAGATATGGGCGTGGCCTAATCTACGTCTTGCATCATCTCTCAAAGAACACAGGACTTGTTGACGGTTCAATCCGATATCTTTTTTGCTTGATATGAGCTGCTAGTATGTGAGTACCGCTCTGTTATTTTTGGAAATTAAAGTTTGAAAAACCTTTTTACGCTATGGGCATCCCTTCTCTTCTATGTTAAACACAAACACGATCCTGAGAGTGCCAGGAACTGCCGCACAGTGGAATAGACTGTGACTGCATGATACCCCTGCAAGGGTGAAAGAAGTTGGTGAGTGTTTGCACATTAAGAGCACGAGATTAAAAAACACTGTCACCAATGAAAATAAGAATAAGAGGACTGCACTGAATATATTTGTCTATCGAGAGGATTAAGCTGTTAGCACTATGTTTCACATGTGCACTTTAAAAGGATTATTTAAAGCATTATTGTCTTATTACTTGGTATTTTAAGCACAAGTCACTTTATCACCTATCACATTTCCCTCCCCCCTTTTTCCCTTCCCACCCCTCCCCCTCCCCTCCTCCCTCTTTTTTTTTTTTCCTTTTCCCTGTTTTTCCCATCCCTTTCCCTCTACACCTATGTATGTTATGCAACCATGTACGGTAGCAGTACCAAATATCTTAATACATGGTAGGAATATATATCTACTTGAACAATCAATCACATATAATATTTTTTGATTTTGTCTTCACATTTTTTGTTTCAAAATCACTCCTGGCTTTTATTCTTTTGAGCCATAGATACTTATACCAACCAACACCTTTTCACTTTTATTTCACCCATTAGAGGTGAGTTCAGTATGGCATCATAGAGTCATTACATTCACCACAGAGTTATAATATCCATTCTTAATCAGAACAGCGCCACACCCACACTTGAAACCTTCTTACAGCTCAGCTTTTTCCACTTTGGTAGTGATCGCATTTGTGGAGGCAGCAGTTCTAAACCAATTTTTCACCTACTTCCATTGCGCGGGTTTACCATTAAATTTCTATCCCTACTGTTTTACACTTAAATATACTGCAATGTGAGGCTTGCCATTCATGTGGTTGTACCAACCTTTCAAGAGGAAGGGAGGACAACCAAGACAAAACACCGACCCCCAGTGCAATCAGTAGATGTCATACAAAAATATGTGGGATTAAATAATATCAGTTAGCAGTGGCTCAATCAAGTAACTGTAAAGATGGTCAATATGGCAAAAGAACCTATCCAAAATAAACAAGGAGGTGGAGTCTCAGTACTGTGTTAAACAAGGCCTTATACAAAGAATTCCCTCAATTATGGGAGTTTGTGGAATGATTTCAGGTAAGTATACTCAAATAGCCTTGCAGTCTATAATTTTGGTATAATACATTAGGTAATATCTATGAAAATATTATAATAACTGAGTTTGACAATAAAGTATAACTAGAAAAGCTACAGTTTCTGGGGAAATTGTGTGAAGTGTTCTTGCCTCCACCAGTAGTCTACAACTGGAGTGGGCGGAGTAACTAGGAGGAGTGCCTTGACTAACTGTTGTGTGGTTGGAGTGGCTGGAGTAACTGTGGAAAGGTTTGACTGGGCAGAGTAACTTTATGGAGTGGGCAGAATAACTGTGTGGAGTGTTTGGAGTGAGTAAAGATAATAAACATTACACTAACCAATTGATTGGTCAAGTTTAAAAAGTGCACATGACAAGCTTGATAGAGTGAGAAATGGATTTCAACTTTTATTTATTTATATAACACATTTAATTGCAACGTTGTTGCCCAAAATGCTTCACAGTTACATTAAAACATACATTTATAAAAACATTAGCAGCATTATCAAGCCTAGCAGATGAAGGTATGACCACATGCATTTGGGGGGTCTCAGCATCTTGACGTAGAATGGAGGTGAAGGTGTGCTATCTGTTTGATGATAATCAGTGTTTACAACCACTGTTTCCTGGCAACGCTCATGCCCTGTTTATGCTTCACAACCACTGCTCAAAACACAATACACAGGATCATGATAGCTGTAATAACTGTGCAGTACTTCAAACGGTCATATTTTAAAAACTATAAATCCTACTGTGAAGAGCTTTATATTATGAGAATCACAAGACCCAGACCTAGATTCTGATGCATAGTATGTCTCTGAAATATTAAAAATGTAGGCACAGTCGCAGTTTAGATATTCCCCTTCAAATTTGAAGGGGCTAGTGTGGAGTTTCAATGAATGTCAATTGACGGCGTGAGTTGCAAACAAATGGTCATATTGTGAAAACTATTAGGACTATGGTTTAGCCGTGGACATGTTTAGTGGCAGCAGGGATAGCTGATATAAGATTTGTGTAGGTGGGCTTGAAAATGAGGGAGTGGTGGCAGTTTAGAAATCATGTCCTTATTTTTCAGCTTTTGTCACCTCCCCCTCTAGTTTTGAATATTTCGCCATTCATTCCTATGGGACCAATTTCGCAATATTTATGAACCATTCGTTGAAACGTTCCACAAAGTAATAGCACACCAATCGGGAACAATCCACACGTTTCGGTATATTACTGTCTATGTAGTGTAAAAGCTGTGGTAGGAGTTAGGGTGGTAAATTTGGCTATAATAAGAATAATATATATGTGAGATAACAGTAAGTGGTCTTGCTATGCAAGAACACTTAATTTAATTCCCCAGAAAATAAACACAAACAATTTGTGGAGTATCTTTGCCCACTGGTAATTCCTAAATATGAATCAATTCTTAGGATAACCCCCATAATGGTTAAATGATACACATAATCTGGACTTTAGAGGTCAATGTGTCAAATAATAAGTAGTATCAGCATCACTTCCAAATTACATGTCAGAGATGTTCGTATGAGTAGCCACACTCAAAGCCCATAACTCCATTAGTTTCCACACGGATAGGTAAGGCATCAAGAAAACCACATTCTAAGATTAAGTAATTATAAAATTAATATAATCTCCCAAGTTGAAGCTGAGTTCCACCCACAAGTGGAACCGCCGCTTATATGCTTCCCCCTCCCACCTCCGGTGCCACATTTGGCACCTTTCAGGGGGGAGGGAGGAAAGGGAACCTGTTTTTGACAGGTACCCTTCCCCATTCCTGAAAGACGGCGCCTCTGCGCCGTTCCTCAGAAGTTCGGCCCCCTCCTTCTTCCTCTGCCGCTAAGCCATTTAGAAAGTGTAGCGTGCTTTGAGCAGGTGCAGTAGGGAACTAGCTGTGAAGCTGAAAGGCTTCACTGCCGGTTTCCCTTACCTTGAATGGCGGCACCCAAGAGCAAATCCGAAAGTCGGCTTTGGGTGCCGACATCGTGGGACCCCTGGACAGGTAAGTGTCCTAATATTGAAAGTCAACAGCTACGGTATTTGTAGCTGCTGACTTTTATTTATTTTTTACCCAGGCTGGAACACCTCTTTAATATACAAACAACATTTGGTTTAGAGAATAGGAGAGGCTTCCAGCAGAACCCAACCTCACAAGATATGATTTTGGACAAGGTATGAGAGATCCACTTAATCAGGTGGCTCTCAGTCCCTGAACCAGCTTTTTTTTTTCGGGGGGCAGAACTCCTATTTAAGTGTTATGTTTCATCTAAATATTGGTACAAGGCCACACCCCCCAGTGTAATGCACATAGTGTAGCCATGCAATGATGTCAATGCAGTATAGCAACACCACCAGAAGGTGGCAGGGGCCAAGTGAAATCCACCAAGCAATGCCTAAAATACACCTCAAGGCCAGGCCATGGTGCATAAAACTCAAAAAAGGAAGAGAAGGAACTCAAAAAAGGAAGAGAAAGATCCAACATAGACTCTGTGCCATTTGCCATTTGGTGTGGAAAGCCATGCCTACGCAGTCCCCATTTGGTTGTGGAATTGCAGCATGGGTTTCCCCTGAAATTCAACATAAAACGAGCACACAGATTATTATTATTATTATTCACGATTTATATAGTGCCAACAGTTTACACAGCACTTTACAATGTACATGGGGGACAGCACAATTACAGTACAATACAGAAGGGACAGGAGGGCCCTGCTCGTAGAGCTTACATTCTAAAGGGAGGGGGTGGTGGTACAAAAGGTAATAGATGCGGGGAATGATTTGATGGGGTTGTTAGGTGGGTGTGGAATAGGCTTCCCTGAATTTTACAGTCAAATAGGGCGTACACAAGGTCGGACTTTGTTCGGACATTCCAACAACAAAATCCTAGGATTTTTTTCCGACGGATGTTGGCTCAAACTTGTTTTGTTTACACACGGTCGCACAAAGTTGTCGGAAAATCCGATCGTTCTAAACACGATGACGTAAAACACGTACGTCGGGACTATAAACGGGGCAGTGGCCAATAGCTTTCATCTCTTTATTTATTCTGAGCATGCGTGGCACTTTGTCCGTCGGATTTGTGTACACACGATCGGAATTTCCGACAACGGATTTTGTTGTCGGAAAATTTTATCTCCTGCTCTCCAACTTTGTGTGTCGGAAAATCCGATGGAAAATGTCCGATGGAGCCCACACACGGTCGGAATTTCCGACAACACGCTCCGATCGGGCATTTTCCATCGGAGGGGCATTAATGTCACAAAGTATGTACTATTCATTTACTATATATATATATATATATATATATATATATATATTCATACTGTATATATAATCTGAGAGAAAGTTGTTATGGAAAAAAAAGTGAGAGAAAGAAAAATGGGCTCACATGCTCAGCAAAGCATCATATATGTATAATTCTAAAGGTACAGTCAATACAGTCCTGAGGAAGATGAGCCTGTGACTCGTATAAAGATCAAACATAACATGTTTAAACGTATTAATCAGAAGCAATATATGTGAAAAACGATTAATTCCTCGATTAATCGTTAATTTTTTTGATCGATCAAAATTTTTTTGATCGGTAGGCTGCCTGCCCTGGGGCTGCTTTGGGCCAAGCTGTGGCTGCAGCGCAGCGCTCCGCTCCCTCCTCCTCCTCCACTATATGTCATACACAGTCTGCGGGCATCTCCCGCTGTGTGTCTCCAAGCTGAGTGTGAAAACTTTGGCCCTGCTGTGAGAAAAGTCCCACCCTCCTCCTAGATCAGCTCTTGTGATAGACAGAACACTGTGTCTATCACACGAGCTGATCTAGGAGGAGGGCAGGACTTTTCTCACAGCGCGGCCAAAGTTTTCACACTCAGCTCCGAGACACACAGCAGGAGATGGCCGCAGACTGTGTAATCCAGGCACAGGCACTGACTACAGTGAGGCTGCGATTATGGGCACGGTGAGACTGCATTATGGGCATGGTGAGACAGCATTATGGGCACGGTGAGACAGCATTATGGGCATGGGGAGGCTGCAATTATAGGCACGGCGAGGCTGCAATTATGGGCACGCGAGAGAGCATTATGGGCACGGGGAGGCTGCGATTATGGGCACAGTGAGGCTGTGATTTGGGCATGTGAGACTGCATTATGGGTACGGTGAGACTGCATTATGGGCATGGTGAGGCTTTGATTATGGGCACGGTAAGGGTGAGATTATGGGCACGGTGAGGCTGAGTTTATGACATGTGACGTCCTAGCCATGCCCGGCTATGTCCGGCTTCGACAGTTGCCATAATAACGGTTCTAAATCAGCTAAAAGTAGTTGGATTTGTATGTGCGTTATAATTAATCAAAATTAGTCAATGAATCGATTTTAAAAAAAACGATTAATCGAACACGAAAATTTTAATCAGTAACAGCCCTAGTTTAAAACTGATGAATCCATTCAACTTGGGGCGACAAGTGAATGAATCCAGCACATCTCTAATTGGAAAAGTTGCTTGACCCTTTTCTTGTGTACATTGACATGTTTCAGAATTATTTTGGATACGCTCTTTTTAAAGTAGTGTAGCCTAAGGCTCCATTCACACTTGTGCGACTTGTCATGCAGCTTTGGACATCAAAGTTGCATGACAAGTCATTAGCCATGTTTTCCAATGATAACCATTCATATATGCAGTGACTCCAAAGTAGTTCATGCACTACTTTGGTCCAAATTTCATGCAACTTGAGGGCCATAGACTTCAATGTTAATCCTCAAAAGTTGCATGAAAGTTGTACCTGAATATTATACAATGTAACAGTTGTGCAACGGTTCCAATTTGCACCCATCCAAAGTTTTTTCAAAGTTTCATCAAAGTTGCACTCAAAAGTCGGTGCAACTTTGGCATCATACAAGTGTGAACGGAGCCTTACAGTAATTATTTAAATAGAAACCACCCATTCTCATTCCCTAATGCTAAATTTTTTAGGCAAACAATATACTTTACATTTTGACATCTAGCCTTTACACTTTTGCCCCAGTAGAAATACAATGTTTTTGTTACGCAAAGATGGTTTGCCTGCTCTCTCCTTCTTTAATTGACTCCTATGGGAAAAGAGACTAGTGAAGCTGATCTGTATAATTTATACATCATATATCCAAAAGTACAGTTGAGTATCTTGGGATAGAATATGACTTAGTACTTAATACTCTCTCCTATAAAAAAGAAGAGATGCAGGGATCTTACTCCAAATTGTATTATCTTGCTTCCTAACTTTATTATATGGCTGAATAGAGGCAGATAGACTGGATTGAGAAATTAGACATAATGAAATCCTAAATTACCAAAGGACTCACTGATTTCTAGCCTTGAAGCCAGACATTTGGGGCTTGATATATCCATCAGCTCTATCAAGGCAAATTACATAAAACATTGTTGAAAGTACAATTACAAAAATAGCCCTGTTCGATTTGGGACAGATTGACCTGTTAACCTGCCTATGACAATAACGCACTTTACATATGGTAATGTTGCTAAATTTGTTTTATAAAGTGGTAAGTATGTGTTTACTGTGTGTATTTTTGACACAGTCTTAACTTAAATTATTGTTCAACCAATTTCCTCCACTGCTTGAAAAGAGTGATCTGATTAAAAAGAAGAGATTCAATGCAGCACCATTAAAAATAGTGTTTAATTGCTTATTACTGACCAAAATATTATTTTTCCCTGCTTCTGAAACTTCCTTGGATTAAAAAAAAAGATGTGTTTCTGTTTATCAAACCTGTTAATTTTTTATAAAATATTTGAGTAAATACATTTTAATTTCATATTTCTTCCTGATAAACACCTACTCCCTGCCTCCTGAATTTCATCATATTAAACAGGATGAGAGTCCGTGCCTCAACTGTATACAAAGTTTATACAGTATTTCTGTAAAAATAAGGTTTCCCTTAATAAAAGATTACATGTTGTGTAATGTTGTATAATAATACATGTTGCATAATATACTTTCATTTCTTTCCTTTTTTTTAAATGCTGAAATAGGACTACTCTATATCTCCCGGGTTGCTGCTCAATAAAATGGGTGAGATCCTTTGTAGCTAACCCATGGGATTTTCATATACTGTATTTCTAGAAAATACATTTGTTATTTATAGGGAAGAGCCGAACACCCCCCCGGTTCGGTTCGCACCAGAACTGGCAAAAAATTTGTATGAACATGCGAACACCATTAAACATGAGGACAAGGTGCTTTGGGGGGGACCCCAAAGCATCCTCTTCATGTTGAGGGCATGTGGCCTGGTATGGTGCAAGAGGGGGGAGCGCTCTCTCATCCCCCCTCTTTTCCTGTGGCCTGCTGCGTTGCGTGCTCGGAAAAGGGTCTGGCATGGAATTTGGGGGGACCCCTATGCCATTTTTTTAATTTTGTCTTGGGGTTCCCCTTAAAATCAATACCAGACCTGAAGGGCCTGGTATGGATTTTGGGGTGACCCCCACGCAAATTTTTATTTTAATTTGGGTACAGAGTTCCCCTTAATATCCATACCAGACCCAAAGGGCCTGGTAATGGACTGGGGGGGGGAGAACCCATTCCATTTTTTTCCATTATTTTTATCCATATTGCCAGGACCCGACGATACATTACAGCCGTGAGCACTTTTAAATGACTTTTTTTCCTTTAGAAATGTCATTTTGCTGTGGTACTGTTATAAACACGAGAAAAATGCGCTACTTTATAGGCATACAAAAGACACCCCCTGGCACGATATTTAAAGAAATATTTCATTTTTATTCTTTCACTTTAAGCATTATTAAAATCACTGCTCCTAAAAAAATGGACGTTTTTAAAACTTTTTTTGCATTGATACTTGTCCCCTGGGGCAGGAGCCGGGTCCCCAAACACTTTTTATGGCAATAACTTGCATATAAGCCTTTAAAATGAGCACTTTTGGTTTTTCATGTTAGTGTTCCATAGACTTTAACGGCGTTTTGCGGCTTTCGAATTTGCCGCAAACGTTGCATATTGTTCGCTGTTCGGCAAACGGGCGAACACCCGATGTTTGAGTCGAACTTACATTCGACTTAAACATCGTGCTCATCCCTCGTTATTTATATTTTTGGTAGAAAAAAGCCAACTGTCTGCCTCTAAATGTTCCTCCTGTCAAAAAGGATAAGATTCTGTACTTCAAATATATGCAGTTTTTAAAACCTGCAGCGGAAACAATTCCATTACAGACAATATTTATGGATAAATTAGACCTGATCTCTGCCTCAAAACTATTATTAATTAATAAGGATGAAATACTCCGCAGCAAATCTTTGCAATATTTATAATATGTCTGCACAAAGGTTACATCTAATTTTATATTTATTGATAAAATCTGCCTACTCTCCCCATCAAAAAGAGTGATCTACCTAAAAAGGATTAAAATGTGTACTTACAATCACTTAGAATTTTATGCTTTCAATTTAAAATAAAAATAGAGAAACATAATTTTTTCCAGATCCAATTTGCCTGCTCTCTACCTCAACACTGTCGACCTGTCTAAAAGAGTATAAAAAACGTTTATTCTTCATATTGTTTCTCTATTCTATGGGGAGAAATAACCATATTTTTTGGAAGCTACAAGATAGAGGGTTCCCCTGGGTGGACTTTTCCGGCACTTGCAAGGGCAAACAGGTAGGGTGTATAAAGAGTAAAGGGCGTTTGTATATAATAAAAACAGTATAATTTTATTAGTATAAACAAGTACATATGATAAAAACAAGCAGTAGATATCCAAGATAACATAGTGAAACTACACAGTAGCCATGATGAACACACCAAAAAGAAATATAGTGAAAAAAGCTCTTCTCAAGCCCGACGCGTTTCGGGGTACTAAGTGTCTGTACGATCCTTCTTCAGGGGAAGAATTGAGAAGGGTTCATCTATGCTAATTAACAAAAGGATAAGGGGGAGAGAGGGTCAGGAAATAGGTAAACCTTACATAATATTAGAGGGAAGATTGGGATGGTCAGTTGGTCACCTACCTGAGGTGTGTGGTTAATTGCTTGTAAGGATTTCTAAAAACACAGAGGGCCACAGAGTGGTGGTGGAGTATGGCGACAAATATTAATATCGTGGCTGATATAGGTCTAAACACTTAGATGGTGAAAAATGCAGGATGGTGGGCTGCAGTCACCGTGGGGAGGTGTGACAGTGCTCCCGTCCCGCCCGACCCAGGCGCCTGTTTGCCCTTGCAAGTGCCGGAAAAGTCCACCTAGAGGAACCCTCTATCTTGTAGCTATAGATTATTGGACGTGGCACGGCTCTCCTTCCTAAACTAGTTGGTCACCCCCTATTTCTATTCCATATTTTTTGGAAGGCACAATCTGCTTGCTGTATGGCTGATATAAAGCAGGTTGTGGTATTAATCTATGAACACGTACCATATTGTATCATTCTTATAAACAAAAAGAAAATGTTTGTTTACTTCTAGCTGCAATCCAGTAAGTCTTCCCCTCAGAAAAAGCAGCCTGCCTAAAAAGGACTCGCAAAAAACTGTTGATTTTTTTCATTATTCGGTCTGTGGAAAAGGGAAGCCTTTTTTGTTTGAAGATGCAAACTGCTCACTCTCTCCATCAGAAATTGCTGCTTATTCCAGTTAAGGCTTTAATGGTGTGGTGAAGTTCTTTTCAATGTTGATAATTTCAATTGTACGCAAAAATAGCCTGTTTTTTGTTCCAAATGTAATATGCATGCCTAATAGCTCAGAAACCACAGCCTGCCTTGACAGGCTTGCTATCTGGGGTGCAAATTTTTAATTTTTTCCCACCTTCATTCTCTAAAACAAGGCACTCATTTTTTTAATCTCCAGATTAAAAACAGGCAATATGCCCACTCACTTGCTCAGAAATTGCAGCGTGACCATACAGGTTTAATATCTGTGGTGTAAATCTGTAACATTTTTTACATCTTTAGTCTCTGAACCAAGACACAAATTTTACAATTCTATGTGCAATGTGTTTGCTCTGTCACTCAGAAATTGTGGCTATTCCAATAAAAAGTGTACAGCAAGTCTGTGACTTTATTTTAAATTTGAAGCAAATAGGTGCTTTTTTAACATGTGCCTGTTAAACCATAATGATTTTACCCCTTCAGCCAGTGAATCAAAAGATTTTTTTTTTTATTAGATGTTATATGCCTGCTAAATTACTCAGAAATTACAGCCTGTCTATACACACTTCGGATCTGTGGTTTCCATCTTCAATCATCAATTGTTTATTTCCAAACCCAATGGTTTTAATCTCTACATCAGAAATTGTGGTTTATCAAAAGAAGGCATCAAGATGTGCTACAAGTCTCTGCAATTTTATTCTTTTACCTTTAAAACATATAGATGATATTTTTTTCGGAATGTAACATGCCTGCTCAATTTGTAAGACATTTTAGCCTGTCCTGTTTTTCACTTGCTCCGAAATAGCAGCCTGTCTGTACAGGCTTAATATCTGTGGTGCTAAATTTTAACATTTTGACCTCATCAGTCTCTGTATCATGACAATGATTTTTTATTTCTAGATGTAATATGCCTGCTCAATCTCTCTAAAATTGAAGAATGTGCATACATGCTTAATATCAGTGGTTCAAATCTGTAACATTTTTTCATCTTCAGTAACCCAAAAAAATACATTTTGCAGTGTGCTTGCTCATTCCCGAAGTTGTGGCTTTGTCAAGAAAGCTTTAAAGCAGTGGTCTACAAGATGCAGCCCTGGGACCAGAATTATCCCTTTGCTTGCCTTTATCCAGCCCTTGAGGTGCTATTCCTCCCATTGACACCAACAATAGGGCATAATTCCTGCCAATGACACCAATAATGGTGCATAATTACTTCCACTGACAACAAAAATAAGGCACTATTGCACTACTGACACCAACTATTTCTCCCCCCAATACCAAAGATCAGACATTGTTTACTCCCACCGGGCACAGCTCACGCCCTAAAGCCCAAAGGCCCTTTCTGTTTCTCCTTTTTTTGGCACCAGCATTTAGATACCAGCACGTTTCACCTTTCAAAGTCCTAAAAGCAATACACTTGCCTGAGGTGTTGCAGTTAATGTCTTTAGAAATTTTCAGACACTTTTAATATGTCTATTGATGCTGTTTAATTTTAATACTTCTGTCACAATATTGCTTGTGTAAAACCCATAATAAACCTATATTCAACCATAAAAATGTGCTGCAAAACTGATGATGTAATTTATGTCGAAACAATCGTCGGGATAGTTACGTACACATGCTGCTGCATCTGCGCGATCACTGCTTGAAACTCACAAGGAATTTAACTCTTTGATCTGTTGATTGTGACATGATCATAGCTGGGACTTTTATTTAAGTGTACTGTTTAATAAACTGGATGTTGAGACAGTATCACACCATGTGGAGTCCCTTTGTCTCCTAAACATTCTGCTATCGAGGCTTCCTAATGCTGTATCCTGGATCCTGAATTGTTATGAACCTCCTGGTGTATTCCATCCATTGCCATAGGGGAGGAACATCCGGATTTCTTTCTCAGTGGATCAGAGATCCAACCAGGCTTTCTGGTAAGCCTCCATTTTTGATTATGGTGATGGTGATTACGCCGTCAGGTGTATGATAATAATTTCTTTGATGGAATCCAGCTTTATATAAACTTTTTGTTTGCACAATTGCACTTTATTCACATGTGATGTAATTTTGCATGTGTCTTCAAACTTTATTTACAGTTATTATTGTTTATATACAATTGATTATTTGCATATTAGTATATTTTGATATTTGTTTGTATTCAAAACAAATGCACTTTTAATTTTTAGCGCTGCAGTCTTTTTACATAAATCTGTACAATTGTTTGGTTTCGAACCCTAGAAATATTTTTTTCCATTTTTTTTGCACTTCTGAAATAGTAGACCATCAAAAATGCTTCAAAAAATGTGCTGGAAATATGTACTATTTTTTGGCCTTTGGTCCATTTGTTTAATCAAGATGAAATCAGCATTCTCTCTCAGTCTGACATACCATCTTCGCTAAAAATTTGTACATATTGCCTAGCAAGTCAGCTCTGTCAGTTCTGTGGCTCTGGAAAAGTTCACTCTAATTTAGTTACATAAAGCACCTGCCAAGTTTCTCCATCTTGTCTATGTGGCCTTTTAAAAACACTTATATGGTATGCAATGTACAGAGAAAATTGGGAAAAGTTCCCAGACAGTCTTTATATTGTGACCCCAGATAGTATGCTACCAAAAAAGATTATGTTTATTGGACTCAAAATTTGATTGCAACAGTAAATATAAATGATGAACCTCCACCTGACACCGCAATAACAACGTTGTTATTCAAACCTAAAAAATGTAGCACATACAAAGCCCATGGGCATAAACTCAGGGGAGTGAGTGAACATATCCGCTGTCTAAAATGTGTGTGCGAGATCAATCAAACTATTTGCTCAATTGAGCAATATCAATCCCTAATGCAGGGATAGTGGATCAAATTGCATCACACATAAACAGTGAGCAGGGCACGTAAGTGTAAGTGCATGATGATTTATGAATATGAAAAACATAAATTTTTCTTTTGCTCAAATACATTATTTTATATGTTTATTTCTTGTAGATCAATATCCTCCATCTTTATCCTCCATGCTTTCCTAAAGAAGTGAACCTTTGGTACAGGAAAAGTGTTGATAATCTATTTCATTCTCATCACTGGTCAATCCTGATAATCTTGTATTGAATATATTGATATGTACTGTACACTATATATCAATGATGGGGCCCATGGGGAGGTATTTCTATAACATGTAAATATAATATGCCCCAGCTCTTTTTTATATAATTTTAATAATTAGTCAATAAAAATCTATGAATTTTAGCAATGACATTTGTAAGGTTATGATTGTTATATCCAAAACACAGTTTTCTCCTTAGGTTTATAAGAAAAGATGCTCCGCTTTTTGACAGCAGCAGCAATTACAGCTGCTGTATTTGCACAGCAACTTCCAGCAGTCATTTTGGCAGTAAATTTTAACTCGGCTTCTCCTGCTGCCCTCTCCCATGGTGGCCTCCACTGGACGTACTCCCCTCAGACCCAACAGACAGAAAGGAAGTGAAGTTGGATTCCTTCTATCCCCACAAAGCACCTTCCAAGTTGTTCCTATCCCTGCCTCTCTATCCCTCTCTTCTTTCGAGATGCGCTACATTTGTCTGTTTTCTCCCATTTTTCTGAGGATTGCAGCAATTTATCAGCCTCCTGGGCCAGTATCGCGCTTTTTGATGACTTCGCTGCCTGCCTTCTTTCTCTCCTCTGAAAGTCTTGGTGACTTTAAAATCCCTGTTAATGTTAACAGCCCAGCTACAGCTCAGCTTCTCAACTTAACCTCATCTTTTGACCTAACCCAATGGACACACACTTCCATCTCCCATCTCTTCCCCAATGGCAATCTCACCAACACCCCCTTTCCTCTCTCAGATCACAACCTCATCAGTTTCACGGTATTCTTGCCACCAACCACCTATCCCTTCAATCTCTCCCCTGTCCTGACCCAGCCACCTCTGTCTACAACAGTTCACTCTCATCCTCACTGGATGCACTTGCTCCTCTAACTACATGCAGAATCAGGCCCTGACCATTACAACCCTGGCAAACTGACAATCCTAGAAATCTAAAGAGACATTACCTTGCTCTTGAATGACTGAGGCTTAAAACCAAATCCCTGCAGGACTTCACCCTAAATAAATCTGGCCTCCAAAATACAATTCCTGCCTCCATGCTGACAAACAAACCTACTTTGTCTCTCTTATTAATACATTGTCATCCAGTCCCTGTCAGCTCTTCTCAACCTTTATATAGTTTAATTATTCTGCGCTCACCAAACCTGATAATGTGATCAATATTGTATAAAATACAATATTATAAGTGAAAAAAATGAAAAAATATGTGTATATGTATGCTGCTATCTCCAAGAATTAAATATACAATTCAACATATATAGATAGAAAAAAGAAGATTGTGCAAACCTATAAACACATTATTAAATAATCATACAAAAACACATAATATGTGAGTGAATCAGTCCATGTGAATCAATTGTTAATGTGTTAAAACGTCCCAAAAAAACACGAACACAAAAAAATAGGTTTTAAGAAATGTTACAAATGAAAGCAACTCCTGATTATTTTGTTACAAAAGTCCCAAATCACACAAAAAAATGATTTGAATGAAATGAAAATTATTTCTTAAGCACAGAGAAAAAATACGATACAAAGACACAGCCACAGGTTTTCAGACTGCCAGCTGGTGCGTGATGACGTCACAAGATTCTCTCTAACCGACACATTTCCCTGTAACAAGCATTGACTGGGAACGGAGATAACTCAGAGACGTCACTCACCACGTAATGTATACTAGGCAGGGGAGACACTGGAGGTACAAAGCTCATCTGTTCCTCCCAGGTGTCACACAAATAACACAGTTTTAATGTGGCAAATTTTGTATAAAACAGATATTTTGAAAGACAACAATATATTAAAAAAAGTTCAACATGAGCCGCCACATTAGACATATCACAGTCAACTTTAAAACTAAAAAAATATTTTGATACTTTTTCCTAAAATTCCGTGTAAATTTAAAAACCACATAAATACCTATCAAATATCACCCTGGATCTGATACCAAACAAATTATTAATAAGACATATTTTGGATCAGTCAGATATACTGTTCATCAGAATATTATCCAATAATTAACTAATTTCATCTGACAAGCAGTAGTATCACAGAAAGATGTTAGTGATACACAGAACAGTCTAACCACCATGTACATAATAAACCTTCACAGATTGTTAAAATTTAAAATTTTAAAATTTAAAAAAAGCAATATTTAAATTCAAATTCATTATTGGTTAATACCCACATAAAAATGAATCAGTTAATAATGACATTCTAGCCGTATAAATAACCCATCCGGGAGCCCCTAAAGACATGATTAATACAACCTATGCCATAAAAAACAGATGGTGCACTCAACTGTTGTTAATATAACAATTAATGTACCATTCTATGTTGAGCCCCATAGGATTGTAAGAGCAAAGGTCAAAAATCCATTGGGTTTCCCTTCTGGAAATCTGTCTTTTCATATTGCTACCCCTCCAGTGGGGGTAATATCTTTCTATAGCTATAACTTTCAATTCAGAGAGATCCCTTTTGTGACATTCATGAAAATGTCTAGAAACATTATGGCCAATAAATCCATTACGGATATTGGTCAGATGTTCACCAATTCTAACTTTTAAAGCCCACGTGGTTCTCCCCATGTATTGGAGTCCACACGGGCAAATTAATAGATAGATAACTCCTACTGCCCCGCAGGTAATAAAAACTTCAATTTCGCACACCTTAGAAGCAACATTAGAGGAAAAGGAGGAGGTTCTAATGGTTCTAGATGTTCTACATACTTTGCACCTTCCGCATGGATAGAAGCCTTTCAGATTTCCAAACATACCAACTTTAGACACAGGGGGTTTATAATACTTGGTGCCAAAGTATCTCTAAGTGTAGTATTTTTCCTAAAAATGACATTAGGTCTTTCTGGAAGTTTAGGACCCAGAATGTTGTCACTGTTTAATACCTGCCAATGTTTCTTCACAATTCTGTTAATCCACCAATACTGTGAAGAAGAAGTCATGACAAAAGCGCATCCCTATGGGTTATTCTCCCTTTAATCCTTGGTATCAGTAGCTGACTTCTATCCATATCATGGACTTTTTCTAAATCTTGTTTCAGATTATCCTGGTTGTAAACTTTCTCTATGAAATGTTTAGTTAAGGTTTCAGCTTGTACTAAGAAATCCTCCAGCTTTGAATAGTTTCTTCTGATTCTTTAAACCTGTCCCTTGGGAATGGCTTTCAGCCAGCTAAGATGATGGCAGCTTTTTGTCGGAATGTAAACACTCTGATCAGTAGACTTAAAATGTGTCCTGGTCATCAAAAGATTCTGCTCTTTATAAATCACTAAATCTAAAAAAGGAATAGAGCACACACTAAAATGATAGGTAAATCTGACACCCCATTGATTGGAATTCAGATACCCCATAAATTCATGTAGAGACTCCACATCCCCCCCCCCCAGGAAGAAGGCTTGATCAATGTAGCGTTTCCAAAAAAGGAGGCGTGAATCCCCGCATGAAACCAAAAAATCATTTTCCCATAGAGCCATGAATAGGTTGGCTAGACTCAGGGCAAATTTAGCCCCCATCGCAACACCAGTGGATTGTAAATAAAATTCTCCTCTAAAGTAAAAATAATTATGCTCCATGGCAAATTCTATTAATTTTAAAATAAATTCCTTCAAAGGTTTTTTTTATTGCCTGATCTTTATTCATAAAATATCTAACAGCCATATACCCTATTTGATGTGGGATGATAGCATATAGAGAAGAGACGTCCACTGCAACAAGCAAGACTTCTCTCTATGTTAATGGTGGAGACCTCATTAATGATTTGTCTAGAGTCTTTCAAAAATGCCAGAGTTTTACTCACCAAATGCTGTAAGAAAAAATCAATACATTTTCCTATACAGGACGTTATAGAGTCAATCCCGCTAACAATAGGTCTGCCTGGTGGTTTTTGAGAATTTTTATGCACTTTTGGCAAATAATAAATAATAGGTATCCTAGGGGCTAGAGGAAGTAAAAATTTCCTTTCCTTTTCACTTATCAATCCTTTCCTAAACCCTTCCTGTATTGGATTATTTAACAATTTATATTGATTAGTGGGGTCTTTTTGGAGAGTTTTATATGTATTTTTATCTGACAGTATTTTTTTTTATTTCCTCCAAATATTCCTGTTTCTTTAGTAACACAATTCCCCCACCCTTATCTGCTGGAGGAAAAATTAGGTCCTTCCTTTCACATAGGGATTTTATGCCCTCATTGACAATACTTTGTTGTTTTTTATGGTTTTAAAAAAACACTTTTTGCAAATCTTGCAGAACCAACTCTTTAAATACGCCGATGTTGGGCGGCTGTTACCAGGAGGGTTACATGTTGATGCATTCCTCAAACCTGTTCCAGGTGGTCTAATCCCTCACCTTACCTTTGGGCATAGTAAGAAAAATGTCTTTTAATACTTAAATTTTAAACATATTTTTGGACATCAATAAATGTTTGAAATTTATTTAATGATTTTTGAGGAGCAAATTTGAGTCCATTATTTAGTGTGGCTTTTTCAGCATTAGTGAGTGCTATTCCACTCAGATTAAATTAAATATACCCTCACATGTTACCTTTTTCTCTTTTTGGGAACAGCTCCGCCTCCCTCCCCTGTATCCTCTCGTTGTTTTCACTTTTTTGCTTGTCCTTTCCCTAAACAATTCAGAGATCCATTTGGGCGTTGTGACGGGAGGGCCCGTGGAACTCAGAATCCCTTGGAAAGTAGGGGATGCCCTAGTTTCAGCTCCCCATACACCTCTTATGTCTAAGTCACCCTGTGCTATCCTGGCACAGGGTGAGTGAGAAAATATATCTTTGACTACTTAAAATGGGACAGTAATATTTGTCCACAATATCTCCCAGGATGTATGTAGAGACTATTATTGGTTTGTTTGATTCTGAACTCAACATGTTAATTGAGTGAGCTGATCACATTGGCCTCCAGGACTGGCTAGGAGACGAACAGTCTGGCTTACCACAGCTTCTATTCCACACATTGTTGTTTGATCTAATTAACCCTGTGTTGATGTTTATAGTAATGTGTATTGAATAGTCACCTAGTCTGGGTAAATGATTTAGTAAACTAGCTCATGTTAATTAGGTTACGGTTGTATTGTTAGAGGAGGTTCCAATGGCATATAAAGTCCTGTAATTTTGATTCTAAATAAAAATAGTCCATGTTAGCATCTAAGCAAGTCTCGTCTTGTTTTGTGCTTATGAGCGGTTGGAATATCTGATATCTGTATACAGACTGGGAGGAAGTGGTATATGACAGAAGCACTCAAGCGGAGTGTGGGACATTCTGTGACATTGGTGGCAAGCAGCGGGACGCTTCCTGCAGTCTGGGAATCCAAACTTCCACCTGGATCCAAGCTCCCGATAGCAGGAGAGGAGAGGAGAGGTACAGATACCAGCCGCCATGGAGGAGGAATTCAGGAGGTTGCGAGAGATGCAGATACAGCACAGAGGTCCAGTATCAGGGCAGGTCCTGCTGGGATGGTGTGATTCTCTTTGCTGCAAACTCTGGAAAGAAGCGCTAGCCCGTGAGCAGCGACCCCAGGGAAAAGTTCTCCCCTCCATCCAGTAAAGGTACTGGTCGCAGTATGGATTGCGGGTGCGTTTTTTGGGAGAAAAACCGCACAAGGAGCAGACAGCTGAATTAAGCAGGCTGGTCTGGGCAGAGATGAGGCTGGATGAGAGCTACAGAGCCCTCCGGTGGCATGTATCCCAAGCATGTCCCTGGATAGCGAATGACAGCCCAATGGAAGGCTTAAGCTATGGCGGCTTGGGACTGTTGTATGTGAAGTTGACAGGGGACCCTAACTTTGGGAGTAATTTGGAGTGGCAAGTGGACGAAATCATGGATTTCAGAGAAGGGCTACTGAACATTTCGGAAGTGCACTGGGCACAGGAAGATTTGGAGTTTCTGGCCCTGCAGGAATGGGAGCTGGAGATCGCCTACAAACGGCTGCTAGACGTTGCTCAGTGCCAGGGCTGGGCTCCCTTTGCCTGGGACTATCAGGAAATACCAGCTGACAACTCTGAAATCCTGGCTGAAGAGTCGGCAATGTGGCAGAGTAATAGTGTGCTTTGCCAACCTGCCACCGCAGCTATGGAGGCGGAGGTCTTATGGAGGATGCAGTAAGTGCTGACTGACCTTGATGATCCTGTTTCTGCATGGGATGATCTTGGATGGAGGAATGTGCCTGTCCAGCAGCATGCCAGAGAATCGGCAGTGGAAAATCTGGAGATCGCCATCCCCAAACCTAAAGTGCTGACAACAGGGCAGAGCTCTGCTAACCTCTGCCCAGCACTGATAGCATCTTCTGAGCTCCATGGACAGGAGATGGTGAACCTCCATCCCCAGACACCAGTTGCAGAGACAGGGGATTTGATAGACTTTTCTGTTGAGGAAGAACTATCGGGTGAGCCCCCGGCAGAAGAGCTGGTATTAGGGCCAAACTTCATTGTGCTCTGCCCAGCATCGATGGTATCTTCTGAGTTCCACGGACAGGAGATGGTGAACCTCTATCCCCGGACACCAGTTATAGAGACAGGGGATTTAATAGACTTTTCTGCTGAGGAAGAACAATCTGATGAGCCTCCAGCAGAAGAGCTGGTATTGGGGCCAAACTTCACTGTGCTCTGCCCAGCACCAACAGCAGTATCTGTGGAGTTACAGGGAACTACCCCAGTTGAAGCGCTGGCAACCGGGCAGAGTGCTACCAACCTCTGCCCAGCACCGGCAACAACTACAAAGTTTCAGGGAGGCGGGGCAGTCGGCCTCCCTCCCCAACAGTTAGCCAGAGCAGATGGTGTAGGGTTTCCAGCAGAAGGGCTGGCAACAGGGCCAAGTACTGCTGGACTCTGCCCTCAACTAACAGAGGATGGATTTCCTGTGAAGGTGGATGGGACTTCAGTCTCCACCTGTATACCCCAGGGATGCTGGGCAGTCGGCCCAGATCCCCAGCAGCATGACGGAGTGAGCCCAGACACCCTGTCTTCTCTCCAGCGGCAGAAAGGACTCCAGGGAGAAGGGCCAGTCCAGGCCTCTCCCCAGCGGCAGATATGTTCTCTGAGAGAGGCAAAGGTTGGCTGGGTGAGTAATGCTCTGTTTGGAACAATTGGTTTGGGGTACTGTGTGGATACAGGCATTAGAGGACTGGAACTACTGACTAACTTCGGAGTCAACCCGTCTGGGGTCTCCTCCTGTGTTAGTCTTCTGCCGAAAGGGGAGAGATGTGACGGGAGGGCCCGTGGAACTCAGAATCCCTTGGAAAGTAGGGGATGCCCTAGTTTCAGCTTCCCATACACCTCTTATGTCTAAGTCACCCTGTGCTATCCTGGCACAGGGTGAGTGAGAAAATATATCTTTGACTACTTAAAATGGGACAGTAATATTTGTCCACAATATCTCCCAGGATGTATGTAGAGACTATTATTGGTTTGTTTGATTCTGAACTCAACATGTTAATTGAGTGAGCTGATCACATTGGCCTCCAGGACTGGCTAGGAGATAAACAGTCTGGCTTACCACAGCTTCTATTCCACACATTGTTGTTTGTTCTAATTAACCCTGTGTTGATGTTTATGGTAATGTGTATTGAATAGTCACCTAGTCTGGGTAAATGATTTAGTAAACTAGCTCATGTTAATTAGGTTACAGTTGTATTGTTAGAGGAGGTTCCAACGGCATATAAAGTCTTGTAATTTTGATTCTAAATAAAAATAGTCTATGTTAGCATCTAAGCAAGTCTCGTCTTGTTTTGTGCTTATGAGCAGTTGGAATATCTGATATTTGTATACAGACTGGGAGGAAGTGGTATATGACGGAAGCACTCAAGCGGAGTGTGGGACGTTCCGTGACAGGCGTCTACTGTTATCTTGTGATGGTCTTTAATCCCATTCTCTGGATGTTAAATCTTCTTGACATCTATAGATCCAACATCATCTTTAACATATGGAGAATGGGATTACAGACCATCACAGGATAACAGTAGACACCCGAATGGATCTCAGGGTATAGTTCCTTTAAGAACTAAGACAGATAATTTTTTTGGGGAAACCTGTATCCAAATCGCAATTGTGTGAACCCAGCCTTAGTATTTTTTGGGGGCATAAAAAGCATCTCCACAGCTCGCTAACCTATCCAGAACTAAAAAATGGATGTAAACACACTTTAAAATCCTTTTTTAGCATTTAGGTCTTGTGTATAATGCAGTTCAATCAAACACCCAGCCCTCCCATTTCACAATGGTCTAATTATTATCTTGCATTTACTCTGAGGTAACATCATGTACTAACAATTTATTCCTGACTAGAGGTCTTCTTAATGTAGACTTTTACTTTTAAAATAAATATTAATCCAGAATTAATTTATAAATAACAATACAATATGTAATACTCATATATTAAATATTATTAAATATGCTAAGGAAAACAAGCAGTGCATTGTGTCAGTAATTTCTTTAAGAAAATGTTATGACTTTGCATTAAAAAATGAATTGGTGAATTTATCAGGACAGATTACAAGAAGGAAGGTGTGAAATTTAGATAAACAGCCAAAACAACCAAGTTAATGAGCTACCTTTGCTGTCTGGAAGAATGATGCTGAAAATATGGATTAAATTATACATGCATTCACACTCGCTGTATTAACAGGAACAACTTCATGTTATTTTCATCTTGCTGCCTTGGATGGTTTTTATTGAATGTAATCATGTAACCCATTGCAAATAAATTGCTTTGTATTGTGTGATAAAAATCATGATCCATCGCCTATGGCAATCTGCTGCTTGTGCTCATTTAAAAACAATTGAAAAGTTTGCAGTTTGGTTGGGTGAATTCTAGCTAATTAGATCATTTAACAAAATAAATTCTATTTATGGAGCATACCGTATGTGTAATTAGTTTACTTCTCTCCAAATGAGTTGTTATCTTAAGAATGCAATGGTGATCTCTTAAACAATTGTTTTGAATAGATGGTGAGTAGAGGAGTAGAGAAACATATTTTAGTATATCTAAATAACATCATTTACTAGAGCTAATTAGAACGCTAATTATCAAGTTCAACCAATCAGAATTAACACTGCTAAAGTTAGACCAGTACACAAAGAATTATAATTGGTTGCTCTGGATTCAGAGCTGCTGTCAGAAATCACAAGGCTCTGTACAGCCTACCTGATAGGGCCTCTGCCCAAAAATATCAAAACAACATTTTTGCTAAAAATACACTCAAATCTAAAATCAACATTACTGGATACAGACACAAAATATCATACAAAAATTCCTGCTAAATCTAGAAGATAAAACTGTATTGAGTTAACCACTTCAGCCCCAGAAAAATTCACCCCCTTCCTGACTTTAACTGACAATTGCGCCGTACGACGTTGTACCCAAACAAAATTTACGTCCTTTTTTCCCCACAAATAGAGCTTTCTTTTGGTGGTATTTGATAACCTCCGCGGTTTTAATTTTTTGCGCTATAAATAAAAGAAAAGTTACAATTTTGAAAAAAAAACACAATGGGGGTCATTTACTATAGCGCCACGGCGCTAATTCCTGCAAGTTGCCATGAATTAGCGCTAATTCGTGGCAATTTAGCAAAATTAGCGCTAAAACTGTATTCACTATAGCGCTGGTGAGAAAATACTCCCAAAATCGAATTTACTATAGTTCCCTGAAACCAAATAGCGCCCAAACCCTTACTCTGCTAAAACCTGGAGTAGTGCACATGGAAATAATGTTTAGAGCATGATATAATTGCCTAAATGGTACTGAAATATGCGGTATATTATTTAAAGATAATCTGCTTTTAAACTGTGTGAAAAAGTGATTTCTACACTGAAATATCTTTAAAAGTCTGAGAAGTGAAAAATTCCCTGTTTTGGACAATTAGGTGCCAACACAACTGAGCATGCTCAGACCTGAAAATAACTCTCATTTTAACTCAAGTGTCTTTTTTAGCCAGCGTTATAGTAAATACCAAAATGAGAGCTAATTAGAGAGCATTTTTTGAAGTGAAAATCTGCTCTATTTTAGTCCAAATCAAGTTTCAGCCATTGATTCTAATGGAACAATTCTTGTCAAAAGAAGTTTAATGAGTATACAATATTATAAAGATACATAAAGTAAGTTTACAAGGATCTATAAAGTAGCTCATTGTTTTACAGTAGGGTTTATATAGGTAAATATCATGAAATTTCAAATATTAAACATTGGGTTCACGTAAACCTAAATTAAAGATATATATCATTTCCTTAGTTACTTTTGTAGGTATTTAAATGATTTATACCTACTATACATATTGTTTACAGGTAGAGTGTATATAGGTCAAATAAATTCTGATAATGAGCTTTAATCGTAAGGTGGAGAAAAGGAAAGAGAAAGAAGAAAAAGGGTAGAAAGGCAGAGGTATGGTCCACAAGGTTGTCCCGCTCGTCAGTTTATTATGCTTTTTAGTTCTCTTTGAAGCCTTAGAATGTGTGTCTCTGTAAGTCATTTAATCTGTTACCATGGCAACAGGACAGAGTCATTGAAATTTGACAGGAACTGTTGTTTTATCCAAGGATGCCAAAGTTTTTCAAATTTTGGAATTTGATTTTGATTGATGGCTACCATCTTAGCATGGGACATTGTATTATTCATTCTGTGAATTGTTTCTGCTAGTACCAATGTAGGAGATTTCCATGCCTTGGCCACTGTTTGTTTTGCAGCCGTTATTAGTTGGATCATAAGTTTGAATTGAGAGAGTGTTAACCATTCCGGTTTTAGATTAAGTAAAGTTATATATGGATCTGGTTGTATTATTTTTTTAAATATTTTAGATGCAATCACGAAGACTTCCTTCCAGAAGGTTTGGATTACTGGGCACGTCCACCATATGTGTAAATGTGTGCCTATTTCTGGGCATCCTCGAAAACAAAGAGCTGAAGTATTAGGTGAATATTTTGCCACTCTAGCGGGTACAAGGTACCAGCGAGTTAGGACTTTATAATTTGTCTCCAGTGCTAAGATGTTGGGTGAAGATGACTTAGATGTGAGACATATGTTAGACCAGTCCGTGTCTTCTAAAGTTCGTCCCAGGTCCTCCTCCCACCTCTGAACGTAAGAGGGTCTATTAAGATTTACTACTCCATATAATTGATTATAAAGTGATGAAATTGTACCTTTAGCAAATGGATCTTTTGTACAGATTGATTCAAAAATGGATAATTGGGATAATGGTGTATCCCCCTTTAGGAATGGTGTATAGAAATTTTTGATTTGGAGATATCTAAATATCTCAGAGTTTGGTAGATCATATTTTTCTCTAAGCGATGGGAATGAAAGGAATGATTTAGATGCTATGAAGTCATTTAGTGTCTGAATGCCTGATGTTGTCCAAGCTTTGAAAGAATTTGGGTAGATCCATGCCGGATAAAAGGCCGGATTTCTGATAAAAGAAAGGAGAGGATTGTGTGGAGATTGTAACTGATATTTGGTTTTTAGTTTATCCCAGAGAAATAAGAAGTGTTTAGTTATGGGATTATGAATTTTAAAGCGGTCTTTAGGATCAAGCCATAATAAATTTGATATTAATAGAGGGTCATTTTCTGAAGCCTCTATAAATACCCATAATGGTATTTCCTGTTTTGCATGGTATTTGGACAGACTGGCCAAATGTGCTGCTCTGTAGTAGTTAGTAAAATTAGGGTATCCCAGGCCTCCTTTATTTTTGGGAAGATGTAGTGTGTGTATAGGTATACGTGGTTTAGAAGAGCCCCATATAAATGAAGTTGCTCTTTTTTGTACTATTCTCAAAAAATAGGAAGGAATTGGAATAGGGAGGACTCTGAATAGATAAAGCAATTTGGGTAGAATAGTCATTTTGATTGCATTAATCTTCCCTATCCAGGATAAAGGAAGTTGCGACCATTGTTTTATTAGATTTGTGATCTGTCTTAATACAGGAGGATAATTGGTTGAGAATAAGTCAGAATGAGATGCTGTTAAATGAATTCCAAGATATGGGATTGATTTTTCTGCCCATGTGAATGGGAGTGCAGCCCTAGCCGGGATCAATTCCATGTTTGTGAGCGAAATATTAAGCACTAGGCATTTCTTAGGATTAATCATAAGGCCGGATAGGGCTGCAAATCCATCAAGAGCTGGTATTAAGTTAGGACCAGAGACCTGTGGTGATGATAGAAAAAGTAATATATCGTCTGCAAATATACATAATTTGTGTGTAATACCTCCTACTTCAATGCCAGTTATAGTTTGGTTTGTTCTGATGTATTGGGCCATGGGTTCGAGTATAAGGGCAAATAATAAGGGAGATAATGGGCAACCCTGTCGGGTACCTCTTTCGATATTAAAGGCATCAGATTTGTATCCAGCATATTTTATATAGGCTTTGGGTTTATTATATAATGCTTTGATCCATGTTAAAAAGTGGGGTCCAAAACCCCATTTTTGTAATGAATATTGCATATATTGCCAGGATACTGTGTCAAATGCCCTCTTAATATCGAGAGATAGAAAACATAAAGGTATTTTCCGTTTTTTAGCAATATGTGCCAATAACACTGCCCTGCGTATATTATCGCCTGCCTGTCTATTTGGCATGAAGCCTACTTGATCTCTATGTATTAATTTTCCTATAATGCTATTGAGGCGTTTTGCTATTATTTATGGTAATAATTTAATATCGAGGTTTAACAGAGAGATAGGCCGATAATTCACACAGGAAGTATCATCAGAAAGGGGTTTTGGGATCATACAAACAATTGCCATTAGTGTTTCTTGCCGAAAAGAATGTCCATCTAGAAGTTTGTTAAAAGTTTCAGTGAGAATGGGAGAGAGTATTTCTGAGAATGTTTTATAGTATAAAGCCATGTAGCCGTCTGGGCCTGGTCTTTTGTTAAGTTTTAGGTTTTTTATGGCGTTAGCAACTTCATCTATAGTTATAGGCTCATCCAAACTGCTTTTTTGATTCTGAGATAACTCAGGTAAGGTTATTTTTGAGAAGAAGGATTCAGCCTCTGTAGGATTAAATTCATTGTTTGTCTTGTATAAAGTTGCGAGATGTGAGTGAAATTTATGGACTATTTTAACTGGATTACAAGTGTAAACATTTTTTGATAATTTCAAACGTATTGGTTTGAAAGATTTGTTAGTTGAATTTAATGCCCGAGCCAAATATGTACCTGGTTTGTTTGTATTCATGTAGAAATTGTGTTTGGAGCGTTTGAGGGATTTATCAACTGACTCAGTGAGAAATGGATCGTATTCCAATCTAGATTTTTCCAGATGAGATTTTGTACTCTGAGATGGATTATCTTGAGATGATATGTAGGCTGCATTAAAATTGAGTTCTATTTTTTTTGCTAGATTTTTGCGTTCCCGTTTAAATAGTGCCATTTGTCTTTGTATTGTACCACGCAAGACAGGCTTATGAGCTTCCCACAGTGTTATTGGGGAGATGTCTGTTGTATTATTAATTGATATGTATTCCATTAAAGCTTGTTCAATGGCCATCTGATGTAGTGGGTGTTTGAGCATTATGTCCGGTAAGTACCACGTTGGGTCATGTGCTTTTGGTATGGCTGAGGCTATAGTAGTGTATACTGCATTATGGTCAGACCACGGAATCGGAATTATATCTGATGCAATAATTTCTGGTATCATTCCTATTGTTAGAAAAATATGATCTATTCTGGTGAAGGTTTGATGAGGGTGCAAGAAATAAGTGAATTTCTTTTTCATTGGGTTACTTTCTCTCCACGAATCTACCAGATTGTATTTGGAAAGAAGTTGAGAAAAAGGTAATCTAGAGGTTATTTTGGATGGTGTAAAAGGTGATTTATCTAGAAATGGGAGGAGGACCTGGTTCGAATCCCCACGCATTATCACTGTTCCTATTTTGTGTGTATTAATCACTTGTAATATATGTGAGAGGAATGGTGTAGGTTGTTTGCTAGGAGCGTAGTAGGAAATCACCGTGATTGCTGTATCCATTATATAACCCATGAGTATCAGGTATCTACCTTCTGGGTCTTTAATTTCTGATGATAAGGTGAATGGTGTGGATCGGTGAAATGCAATTAAAGTTCCCCTTTGCTTGGTACAGGCAGAAGCCATGTAAATTTGTTGATAAAAAGGAGAAATATGTTTTGGAGTAGAATCTTTGGTGAAGTGTGTTTCTTGGAGGCATACTATGTGAGCCTTCTTGTTATGAAAAGTACGGAAGGCTTTGGTCCTTTTTTGAGGGACATTTATTCCCTGAACATTCAGGGAAAGTATATTCAGTGGTGCCATGGCAACAGATCAAATAGTTTTTACTTACTTTTTGTTATGCAGAGCTGACTGCGCAGATCAACCTGTGTGGACTGAAGGGATGAATAGATAGAAAAGAAACCAGTGAATTCTGGAGTAAAGAGTAAACAAAAAACATATGAAATTAGATGATACATTGTATAAATTATTTTTTGCAAGTAATCACAATTTATCCGTGAAAGAGAGTAAATATCTCTCTCAGGGGAATAAGTGCCTTCGTCACACTCCCACATAATATGGTTGGGAGAATGAGGAGGGCTAATGGGGGTACACGGATCTTCCGCTTACAGGAGAGAAGTGCTATGTCAAAAGACATCAAAATGATGTTTCATTAATTGGAGTGCAGAATATAGTTTTTGTTGAAATTATTTATTCCAGGGTGGTTGTATATGGTTAGTCTTGCCCTAGGCTAAATAATTCAGTTAGAAAGGTACTGTTAATAACTTTGGTATTGATGAAGATAGTTTGAATTATTTTAGGATTTTAACCCTTTTAGAGTAAACAATTACATATTTTATTCATATGTAACTGTTTAGATATGTTAACTCATAAAATTGAGGTTGTATTGCTTCAGATTAGAATAAACAAAAACATAATTCTAGGAACTAGTTAGGTAATAATATATTTGTTTTAAGAAAAGAAAGAAAAAGCTTCCATTACTTCTGGATTATTGAACATATTTGTCCTAAAAAGTAATAAATCTATTGTTATTACCTGATAATATATAACTGAACAAGAATTTCCTTATTTCACTTATATATTCTAAGGCTATATGAATCAGAAGTAATAAGAAATATAACTGGAATGTAACATGATCCCACACAGTGTGTGACTATCAGAACGCAGTTACATTCAGTTATAAATACAGATTTTTTATAGAGAACCATCTCTTAGTATAATAAATGAAGAGATATCAGGAATTAGGATGTCAGTCCATTGAATCTTCTTGGTCCATGGATGATGTGGCATAACGGCCTCTTTTGTGAGACTGATGATTCCCATTTTGTTCTGAAATTTTCTGGGTGTTGCCTGAAGGTGAAGATGATGCCATTCTTCTGCGTGTGGGAGAGTTGCTGCTTGTGGGTTCTGTCAGATTTAATTTTAAAAGGGTTTGTTGTAGTTCATCTGCTGATCTGCTTCTGTAAATTGTACCTTGGTAGTTAAATCTGACTGAAAAGGGGAAACCCCATTGATACATAATGTTGTGGCGTTGCAGTTCCATTAGTAGGGGTTTCATGGATCGTCTTTTAGTAATAGTAAGTTGGGATAGGTCAGCAAAAATTTGATAATTGTGTCCTTGAAAATTAAGTTCCTTTTTTTCTCTTGCAGCAATTTGTATTTGTTCTTTCGTTCTGTAATAATGAAATTTTGTGATTATATCACGTGGGGGTCCATCTTTCTTTTTGGCTGTGAGGGCTCTGTGTACTCTGTCCAGTTCTAAACGTTCAATAGGGATATCTGGCTTTAGTTCTTGTAATAGAGCAGTAATAGTAGATTGCAGGTCTGTCACAGTTTCAGGTATTCCCCTAATGCGCAAGTTTGAACGTCTGGCTCTATTTTCATAATCTTCGAGCTTAGTTTGAAGTATTAAATTCTCTTCTTTTAATTGTTCCAATTCTGTTATATTTACTTGGGTTGTAATTTCAATTTCATCCATTTTTATTTCTAAGGCTGCGGTGCGGTTTCCCAGCTCTCTTATTTCTTTGGTTAGGCTTTTTTTTATTTGGTCTGAGGTTTGTTTTAAAGCCTTATGAAGCATCTTTTCAAATTGTAATAATATTACTGGGGATGCTGAGGAGGCTTGTGGAGAAGTTTGTGAGAGGATTTGTTCTGTATCTGACTCAAATGGAGAGTCTTGCTGTGGCATTTTCTGTCTGTGAGAGCGCCCTGATGCTGTATCTTGTGAGGTGACTGGAGCTGCTTTAGTTGCAGTGAGTGCCTGTGAGCTTTTTGTGTGGTGATTTTTATTTCTGCCATGGTTTCCTCCCAGTACCATATTTCCTGCCCAAACTTTCACAGTTTGTTCCCTGAGGCAAAAAGGTTCAAATGGATACCTTTTGAGCCTGCAGTCTCCGCTTTGTCCTTCTCTTCTCTCCTCAGCGGTGTGGAGCTCTAACAATGCATGTCTGCTCCGCTAGGCTCCGCCCATCCCCCTCCTAATGGAACAATTCTAACTTTCACAAAAAAAACCTTTTAATGTTGAGATGAAATGTATCTTTCTGTGAAATAAATTTTCATTTGCAACATTGTTGCTTCTACTTAAAATATTTTGTTTTTAAGAATACTAGAATGTGGAATGTTTTGATGTTTTGGTAAAATATATTTTTCTCTGTCACTTTCACTTGTTACTTTCCATCTCACAACCATCTTTACCCAAACTCACACAGGTGTCTTTACAATCCACAAACAATAACATTGCTGATGCAAATTTAAAATGAATCACATTTTTTTGTGCTTTTTATTATTTCCAAATATTCATAATTTGAGCCCAAAAAATGTGATATGTGTACAAACATCAGAAAGCAAAATGTAATTCCCAAAAATTTGAGATTAATATTCTACCCTCACCCACAAAAAAACACCAAATATCACAGAATAAATTAAGAAGAATAACTAAGTAAAGTAATTCCATCACCTGTATGTCTAAAGAAATGCAGTATTTATGTGTTTTTATGTGGATTTATGTGTAGTTATGTGTAGGAGGTTCTCACATGTGGCAGCTCTGTGGCTTAGAGGTTAGAACTTCTGCTTAGTATCCCTGAGGGTCTGGGTTCAAATCCTAAACATGTTGCTTCATGTAGAGAAGTTGTCTCATCTCCCAGGTCCTATAACTATGTCTAAATGTAGTATTTATGTGTAGGAGGGTTCCACCACCATTGTAAGTCTTTTCCAGATACACTATTTAGTCAAAAGTATTGGGATGCCTGCCTTTACACACACATGAACTTTAATGGCAGCCCAGTCTTAGTCTGTAGGGTTAACATTTGATTTGGCCTACCCTTTGCAGCTAGAACAGCTTCTGGGAAGGCTGTCCACAAGGTTTAGTGTGCCTATGGGAATGTTTGATCATTCTTCCAGAAGTGCATTTGTAAGGCCAGGCACTGATGTTGGATGAGAAGGCCTGGCTTGCAGTCTCTACTCTAATTCAGCCAAAGGGTGTTCTATCGGGTTGAGGCCAGGACTCTGTGCAGGCCAGTCAAGTTTCTCCACCCCAAACTTGCTCATCCATGTCTTTATGGAGCTTGCTTTGTGCGCTGGTGTGCAGTCATGTTGGAACAGGAAGGGGCTTTCCCCAAACTGTTCCCATAAAGTTGAGAGAATGAAATTGTCCAAAATGTCTTGGTATGCTGACGCCTTAAGAGTTCCCTTAACTGTAACTAAGAGGCCAAGCCCAGCCCCTGAAAAACAACCCCACTTCATAACCCCCCCACCACCAAATCATTTCGACCAGTGCACAAAGCAAGGTCCATAAAGACATGGATGAGTGATTTTGGGGTGGAGGAACTTGACTGGCCTGGACAGAGTCCTGACCTCAACTCAACAGAACACATTGGAGATGATTTAGAGAGGAGACTGTAGGTCAGGCCTTCTCATCCAACATCAGTGCCTGACCTCACAAATGCACTTGGAAGAATGGTCAAACATTCCCATAGACACACTCCTAAACAAGAAGAGTTGAAACTGTTATAGCTGCAAAGGGTGGGCCAAATGAGTTTTGAACCCAATACTAATACTGGGATGCCATTACAGTTCATGTGCTTTTAAAGGCAGGCGTCCCAATACTTAGGCCAATATATTGTATATTGCTTGTGACACTGAGCATGGCTATGGACTTAGGGATGGTTCACACCACAGAGATGCAGAGAACATGTGTGGGGCTGCCTGGTGGCTAAGTGGGTAGCAGTTCTGTCTAGCAGTACCTGGGATGTTGGTTCAATTCCCCAACATGCTAATCCTTGTGTTGAAGTTTATATGTTCTCCCTGTGTAGGTTTTTCACCACAATCCAAAGACATGCTGGCATCTTATTTGTCTCCTGTCGAAATAGGTTCTAATATAAGAAAGTTAATTTTGGACTTTAGATTGGAAGCTCATTGCAGTCAGGGACTGATGTTAATGTTTATTAGCACTAATCATGCCCAGGGACTTGGACATTTCAAATTTTAGGGTTTACACTGCACAGGTATATATGCTTAGAAAACTGTTGCTTTGTTTATGTGGATGCAAATGGACTTTGATCTTTGTCCTGTAGTTGGAGATTTGATGCACATAGCCAAGGGCTAACACAGTTGCGAATAGTATTATGTGTTCCAGCTCATCAGGTACAATCACTTTAGACATACATGAAGAGACAGATTGAAAGATACTGGTGGGCGTGTACTTCTATTAGGTGTGTCAGTGTGCTAACAATACAACCTCTCTTATATAAAGGCCTGCAGTAGGGGGGTTCATTTGGCCTGTGAAGATCAGGTTTTTTGCTGTGATTTGTGGGGGAGAAGAAATGATAGGGAGATTTGATGAAATTCTTGTGCATTTTTTCAATCAAAAGTGGGCTTATGTGGCCATGCTGTCAATGTTGTGCATGTATTGTTCCTGTCTGATCTGATGCAAACATCATTTGGAAGCATTTGCTGACCTACTCTTTTTGATCTTGTTGTTTAATCGTGTACACCGAAATGCAGCTTCCAGCAGAACATGGTCACCAATGTATGTATGTGTGGATTGTGGGCTGGTGGTGGTTGTTTTGAATAAGTCTTTTGTAATATTATGTTGGAATGCTTTGTAAGAATGACTGTTAAGTATGTTTCTATAATCTTGCAGATAAAAATGTGATGTGTTGCCCATTATACACTGAAATTAAAGCTGTGTCCACTCTTTTTGTCAAATTTTAGATTGTAAGCTCTTATGAGCAGGGACCTTAAAATCCCATTGCTAAATGTAGCACCATATATCCTGTCCAAATTTTTTTAAGCTAGTAAATGAATGTAAAAATTTTTTTCTGCTGGTAAAAAAAAGTACATTATTGAGCTTTGTTGTGTTGTTTTTTTTTTCTTCTACTCTTCTTTCTCTTTAGTTTTTGTGGGTGGTGGTTTTGGGAAAGTGGAATATCTCTTATATTTTATTTCAATATGTATTTGTGCACCAAAAAACTAATCTCTTTGCCCTGGTTCACATTGATGCTACTTTGAAATATCGCTACTTCACTGTCTACTCTATCAGGGGGCCAGAATCAGAGGAGCAAGAGAGGCCGTTCCCTGCATATCAGGCTCTACCGTCAGGGTGATTTCAGGTGTGACTTGATAGACATCCGTGTGGCTTCATACACAAATGTCTATTGAAGTCGCACCTGAAATCGGCAAAAGTAGTGCAGGAAGTCGCATCGATTGGAACAGTGCCATTGCTGCCAATAGTCATGCAATTTGATCTCTCAAATCGCATGATAAATCGCTCCAATGTAAACCTAGGCTTCTGCACACCTGCAAGTTAATAATAAAGGTGGAATCTTTATACATAACAGCTGTGGAGAATTGCAGGTAATGAATTCAGCTGGCGGATACGCAGTGTTGTATGTGTCAGCTTTAGTTCACACTGGTGTGATTTGACATGTCAAAGCGGTGACAATTAATTGGTGCGACTTTGGGGTACAATTTGAATTGATATCAGTGCAGAAACCTGCATAGATGTCTCTGAAATTCCCCCTGCAGTCGGCACTGACATGCGGGAATGAAATTGTGTGATTTCAACTGAACGATTTCCTCCCTCTGTCAGTGTGAACCAGGGCTCAAACTGGGCCTTTTGTTTTTGTCATTCACCTGCTGCTAACTCAGGAACACCATTTCTTATTGAACGCCTTTAAATATCATAAGTAGAAATACAAATTTGCATATCTGCAAATAAACAAAAATACCGTATTTATCGGCGTATAACACGCACTTTTTTCCCCTTAAAATCAGGGGAAAATCCTTAAACTTCCCTCTTAAAAGTTTTTTTCCTTAAAATTCCCTCCTAAACTTGGGGTGCGTGTTATACGCTGGCGCGTATAATATTCTTTTACCGGCGCGGTAATAAAATTCTAATAGTGGTTGCGATCAAATATTCGCAGCAGCGATCAAAATAGTGTGGTTTCGCCTTCTGACCCAGAAATAAGTCATTGTAATCACCCGGAAGTTCCTGTGCTGGTCAGGATCTCCATCTAGGTGGACATGGCCAGGTCGCCCTTTAGCAAAGAGGAGTTGCTGCTCATTTTCCGGATAAGGGTATGATATGTACTTAATCAATGTGGGGGTGGATGTGGTAGTTAGATTTGGTGTGGGTGGGGTTCATTGATTTGTTTGGCATCCCCACACATTTGCTTCTGGCCCATGTGAACACATCACTTCCTGCATTTGTTCTGTTGATGTAAATGCAAGTATAAATGAGAGCTCCTTTCTATTAAAATATATGTAGCGCTGGTAGATTTGCAATCTACCGCATGTTAAGTAAATTTAGTAAATTGTGTGCAAGGAAGGTTAAAAGTTTGCCTCTGTTCCAGCTTGGCTGACGTTGTGGGTGTTTCCGTGCTGACCGGTGGGTGTCGCTGTTACCACTGATCAGGGTTGGAAAGGCAACGTGTTGAAGCGTATGGATGCTCCTCTGTCCCGAGGCACGCTCGGTGGAGGTGGTCCTCCAAGTTGCATTCTGGGCGAGGGTATTTATGGGACAGACGCCATATTTTGGGGTTCGTTTTACAGGCACCTGCTGGCCCTCCTGGCCGACAGGTATGCGTTAAGGAGCTACCTCGTGGTCCTCCAACCAGGAGGCCCACAATAAAGAGGCACAGGGGTGGGTCCAGAGGCTTGTCTGGGGCCTACCACCACGGCCGAGGAATGGTCCTGAGCTGTGTGACGAAGCTACCCCAAAGCACCCTCCCAATGTTGAGGGCATGTGGCCTGGTACGGTTCAGGAGGGGGGCGCTCTCTCGTCCCCCCTTTTTTCCTGCGGCCTGCCAGGTTGCATGCTCAGCGAAGGGTCTGATATGGATTTTTGGGGGGACCCCACAACATTTTTTTTTATTTTGGCGCGGGGTTCCCCTTAAAATCCATACCAGACCTGAAGGGTCTGATATAGATTTTTAGGGTGACCCCACGCCATTTTTTTGTAAAATTTTGGCCGGGGTTCCCCTTAATATCCATACCAGACCTGAAGGGCCTGGTATGGAATTTAGGGGGACCCCCACGCCATTTTTGAAAAAAATTTTGGTTCGGGGTTCCCTGTGGGGAATTCCAATGCCGTTTTTATCAATGAACTTTTATGTGTATTGTCGGACCGGCAATTCATTAATAGCCGCGAGTAGTTTTAAATGACTTTTTTTCCTTTGAAATGTCATTTTGCTGTCAGACTGTTCTAAACACGGGAAACATGTGCCCCTTTACAAGCATACTATAGACACCCGCCAGGTACGCAATTTAAAGGAATATTACACTTTTATTGTAACAGAGAGGGCGACCAACTCGCCTAGATAGGAAGAAAAAGCCGTGCCACATCCAATGAATCATAAACATAAGACAACGGGTTCCCCTAAGTGGACTTTCATTTTTTCTAATTAATCCAGATGAACCCCTCTTTTTAACTATGCCCCTGAAGAAGGACCCAACAAATATTAAATACCCCGAAATGCGTCGGGCTTGAAAAGAGTCTCTCTGTTTCCCTCATCATTGTTTACTTTTTGATGTCTATTATGTCTACTAAGTATTACCATTATGCTACTTAGGATATCCACTCTGTTTTTAACAAATGTATTTCCTTACTAAATAAATATATATTCTTTTATATTGTACATTAGTTTATACTCTTATATTTTTTCTAACTCTGTGCAAGTGCCAGGAAAGTCCACTTAGGGGAACCCGTTGTCTTATGTTTACACTTTTATTGTTTCATTCTAAGCATTATTAAAAACACTGCTCCCGAAAAAACGTCAGTTTTTAAAAAAAAATGTTTGCATTGATGCATGTCCCCTGGGGCAGGACCTGGGTCTCCAAACATTTTTTTATGGCAAAAGAACTTGCATATAAGCCTTCAGTGAGAACTTTGGATTTTGCAGGTTCGAGCCCCATTGACTTCCACTATTCCAGCATATGTGATCTGACAGCGCTGCTTTCCATTTGCATTAGCGCTGACTTTCTGACAGTTGAAGTCTTTCTGGCCTTTTTTGAGAGTTATTTTTTGGTACTGCAGGATAATTTTTTGGCACTATAGTAAATGACCCCCAATATCTTTTACTTTTTGCTGTAATAAATATCCCCAAAAAAAAGTCTTCATCAATTTAGGCCAATATGTATTCTTCTACATATTTTTGGTAAAAAAAATCGTAATAAGGATATATTGAGTGGTTTGTGCAAACGTTATAGTGTCTACAAAATAGGGGATAGATTTATGGCATTTTTATTTTTTATTTTTATTTTTTTACTAGTAATGACGGTGATCAGCACTTTTTATCAGGACTGCGACATTGTGGCGGACAGATCGGACACTTTTGACACTTTTTACTGTATAAATGTCACTGGCAGGGAAGGTGTTAACACTAGGGGTAATCAACAGGTTAAATGTGTGTTCCCTAGGTGTGTTCTACCTGTGAGGGGATTGGACTGACTGGGGGAGGGGACATATCATTGTTCCTACTTAGTAGGAACACACAATCTGTTTTTCCTCCCCTGACAGGACAGGGATTTGTGTGTTTACACACACAAATCCCTGTTTCTGCTCTCGTGCCCGCAATCGCGGGTGGCCAGCGGGGATCGCGCCTGCCAGCCACACACACCTGCTATGGCTCTTAAAGGAGCCACAGAATATATATATGGCAATTCGCACAGCAAAGCCATTCTGTCACCGTATATATACTGGAGCCAGTCGGGAAGCGGTTAATAAAGAAAGCTATGTTAACCACCTAAAGACCAGGCCTATTTTTCAAACTTGTTGTTTACAAGTTAAAATCATTTTTTTTTTTTGCTAGAAAATTACTAACAATCTAGAGAATAAAATGGCGGTCATTGCAATACTTTCTGTCACATCGTATTTGCGCAGCGGTCTTACAAGTGCACTTTTTTTTGAAAAATACACTTTTTTGTATTAAAAAAATAAGACAACAGTAAAGTTAGTCCAATTTTTTTTTATACGGTGAAAGATGTTATGCCAAGAAAATTGATACCCAACATGTCACGCTTCAAAATTGCGCCCGCTCGTGGAATGGCGACGAACTTTTACTATTAAAAATCTCCATACGTGGCGTTTAAAAAATTTTACAGGTTGCATGTTTTAAATTACAGAGGAGGTCTAGTACTAAAATTATTGATCTAGCTCTAACGATCGCGGTGATACCTCATATGTGTGGTTGATGTCGTTTTCATATGCGGGCGCTATTCACATATGCGTTCGCTTCTGCACCCGAGGGCGGCGGGATGGGGCGTGTTAAAAAAACAAATTTTTCTTTTAATTTTTTTTATTTTTACACTGTTCTTTTAAAAAAATTGTGTCACTTTTATTCCTATGTAAAAGGAATGTAAACATCCCTTGTAATAGAAAAAAAGCACCTCTTAAATGTGAGATCTGGGGTCAAAAAGATCTCAGATCTCATATTTAGACAAAAAAATGTCTATTTAAGAGCTGTGGGCGGAAGTGACATTTTAATGTTGCTTATGCCCTACAATGGTATGGAGTCGGATGGGGCCATCTTCCTCTCACTCAGCTGCATGCAAAGCAGGGGACAGGATCCGATCACCTCCGCCGCTGCTGGCAGAGCCGCGCGGCAGGCCCTCTCCCACCACCAATAAAAGTGATCTTGCAGCGAATCCGCCACAGAGACCACTTGTATCTGAAAGAGGACTGCCCGTTGAAGAAGTGGATACTGAGGTTATGGCAGCTAGCTGCTGCCATAACAACGATATTCCACTTCAAAGAGACGACGTATACCGTCCGTAAGTAGCTAAAGAGGTCTTGAGGCTGAAGTTTTAGTGTTTACTATGCTTCAGTTATGAATGAACATGAGTAATCAGTACCAATCACTCACTGTGTTCATTTAGGAAAGAAAGGAGCCATAACATATTTACTGGCCCCTTCCCTAAAACATCCCCCTGTGTGCCATGTGTGCTGGAGGGCAGAAGAAAGAGGAGAGAAACCAGCAGCGTTGCAGTGGACAGGGGTACACAGCATGGTAGGCACACAGCAAGGAGCACACAGTGAGGGGCCTGGGTAGCAGGGGGGAAAAGGATGTTGATAGAGAGGTTGATAGGTGCAGTGGGGGCCAAATGACTGGAAACAATCCCCCTATAGCAGCTGAAAGTCAGCTTCTCATCTTCTCCCTCGCTGTAGCTTTCAGTTGCTGTGGGGAAATTGGTTCCAGTAATTCCACCCCCACAACCACACCAATCACCCTCTCTGCCCACATAATTTTTCCCCTGCTTACTGAGCCCCTCTGTTGAACTGTTGGGGCCCGAGCCCCATACAGGAGATACAGTGGTACCCCTTATCGGTGCCCTGTCTGGATTATTGCATTTGAGAATTAACACACTGTTGGTGTGCGCTGTTTTATTTCTTTTACAGCTGTGTGAAGCTTTCCCATGGTAGTTTTTAGTGCTCGTGAGTTGGAACTAGAACTAGAAGCTGGCAATGAGAAAATGCCCTTCTTATAACCTCCCCTAACACAAGTCCTCTCTATAACCCTAAAGCTAGCCATACACCGGAAGAATTGTGTTTGAGAAAGGTCATTTTCAAAATGTTAATTTATTTTCTTATGGTTAGTGTGGTCAAATCAATGAAATTTTCAACCATAGTGATCAAGAAGAAGGATGGAAATGTTTTCTCATTTCTTTTCGTCTGAAGAAAAAACCCTGAATGTGATTCCCATTTAGAATCACTTTCACTTCCATTTATCCTGAAACTGAATGTTAAAATTTACAACATGGTCTTGACAATCAAAAAATAAATTAAAAAACAGGACTTTCATCCAAAATTTGTATAGTCACTGATCGTGTGACCGAATGATCTGACAAACGATCTGCATGTGGACGTTCATATGAAACTCTAACAGTGTATTGCCAGTTTCCTAACCTCGGCTGTAACACTAACCTTTCTTGTAACACTTGCAATCCCGATTAACCCTGTTGTAACCCTGACTCTAACGCTCCCTGTAACCTTTATGAACATGTAGGGTCCTACATGTAAGGATAGATAAGCATGTGAATAATATTAGGAAAGGTCTAAAAACTTATAATGTATCCAGGCATTTCAGGTTGTGTCACAATAGAGACCCTAGGTGTCTTAAATTCTGGGGGATCGAGGGAGTCACAAAACACTAGAGAGGAGGTAATTTTGTTCGAAATTTAAGCCGCAGGGAGTCATTTTGGATTTATGAAATGAAGGTCTAGACCCCTGCTGGCTTAAATGTCGTATTTGATTTGAATTGCTTTTTATCTAACAGATGAATTGTTATTAGTGGAACTTCCGCTTTAAGCACTCCTTGCCCCCTTACATGCCTCATTTGGCATGTAATTCTTTGGGGGGGAGTGGGTACCTGGTTTTGACAGGTACTTCCTGTCTCACTTCCTCCTTCATCTTCTTGCCGCCTAGGTGACTCCTCTTCTTCCCCTAGGTGGCCCATCCCTCTCTGCAATCTTCTGGGACACGTCACAGGTCCCAGAAGATTGCCTGGCCACTAGGAGAGTGCAGCACGACTCGTGCATGTGCAGTGCGTGCCTGGCTGTGAAGCCACAAGCTGTCGCAGCCGGGTGCCCACAGTTGCAATGCCGGTGACGCAAAGAGAAGGGGGAGAGGAGCGAGTGGACAGCCGCATTGCTGGACCATGGGAAAGGTGAGTGTCTGTTTATTAAAAGTCAGCAGCTACACTTTTTGTAGCTGCTGACTTTTAATAAACTGAAAAACAAGTGGAACTTCACTTTCAGTGCGGGTTAACTACGTGGCTCCGCTCCTTGCTGACGAAGTCCCATCTATGGATGTAACGTGTATGGAGGAGGAGCTACATATGATGTCACCCGCGGCCATCTTATTGTTTTTTTTTATATTGTATCCATTCATTATATTGTTTTTATAATGTATCCATTAAGCTACAAATTCATACAATGAAATCCAGCTTCATACTTTAGCCCATTTATCAATGCTGGAAAATGTAATACATTGAGGCTGATTTACTAAAGCTGTAGAGCATGTTCACACAAAAAATAATGTGATTCGCCTCAATTATCCAATCATGTGAAAAGCAAATACTTGTTTAATTTCATCTACACATAATTGGATAATCAAAGTAAATCTTTAATTTTCTGTGTGAACTACTGTAATTAATCAGCCTTATAAACTCTTAGCAACAAAAACTTATTTTATAGGTGTGGAGAGCCCTACATAAAATATTATCCATCTTATCTTGAACTAGGTCTCCGGGCAAACAGGTAAATACACAGCTGAAACACAGTGGGGTTAATTTACTAAAACTGGAGAGTGCAAAATCTGGTGCAGCTTTGCATAGAATTCAATCAGTTTCCAGGTTTTTGTTTTTTTTGTCAAAGCTTAATTGAATAAGTTGAAGTTGGTTGATTGGCTACCATCCACAGCTGCAACAGATTTTGACCTCTTCAGTTTTAGTAAATCCACCCCATACTGTGTATGCAAACTGGTTTATTTGTCAATGGACTATGTTCAGTTAATCTTTATCTGACATATTCACAGCCAGGAAGCTAACCATTATTTCATGGTTCAGCAGTGCACTTCCATATGTCATGCATTCGCCTGTGGCCTATTCTCTGAACAATGGATCAGCATCATCACCTCACCGCCTGTTTATTGAACAGGGAACTGACCAAGGAAGCAGTAAGCCTGGTCAATAAATCATTAATGTTAGACTGAGAAGTAGGAGTGTGGTGTAAATGCCAAGCTGAAGAGGGTATATCGCATTTACTGGACATAATTGGAAGGTAAAACAGTAAGCATGTATGTACTTGAACTGTTCGTTTAGCTGTTTGTCTGAAGGTCTACTTTAAATTAGGAATCAATCCATCAAGCATTGTAACTAACTTCACACCTCCCACTATCTCCTTTCTAGAAGATGGCTATGGCTATGGCTATCAATAAACCATTGCTATTATATGTAAGATATGGGAGGAAAAATTGGGTCTGTCACTTAATAGAAATATTTGTTAGACCAATTTTAGCTAAATATTCCACACAACTACATCCAATTGGTAATGTGATGGCAAAAATGGCATGTTTTATGCAATCTGATAAAAATATGCTCTAATAAAAATCTAATAAAAATACGAAACCATTTTGAAACCCAGTCATCAAGCCTGGACAGTCCTACATGGCCCTGGATACTTTTTGACAATGTTTTGATCTGCAGATTCTGGCTGCTAAGTGGAAACTGTTCCTTCTTGTATTCTCAAATGTCAGATGTATTTTGTAAACGTAGATTCCCGAATTCTGAAGAACCTCTGCAAAATGAAGGATTGGATTCATTACTCTTTACTGAAGCGCTAAATCAAAAAATAAGTTGCATGAATTATAGTCATTATGGAATTTTGGAGCAAGCAAATGGAACATAACGGATCACCAGCAGAAAGTATGATTACTCCATTTAGTATTTTTTACTGTAAAAATGTCAATTTATATGTGTGTGTGTGTGTGTGTATTCTACACTGGTAGAATTTCATTAGATTTTTTTTTGTTTTTTAAATGTTTGCTCGATTTTCAAACATTAGTGGGGTCAACTTGATGTTCATTTTTTAGCATAGTGATGAGAAAATTCAAGGGAGCAGGATGGAAATTTTTTCTTCTATCTACCAGTATATGGCCAGCTTGACCACTTCAGCCTCGGAAGATTTTGACCAGGCCCTTTTTTGCGATATGGCACTGCATCGCTTTAACTAACAATTGCGCGGTCCTGCGACACTATACCCAAACAAAATTGACGTCATTTTTTTCCCACAAATAGAGCTTTCTGTCGGTGGTATTCATCTCTGCAGTTTTTATTTTTTGCGCTATAAACAAAAAGAGAGCGACAATTTTGAGAAGAACACAATATTTTGTACTTTTTGCTATAATAAATATATCACACATTTAAAAAAAAAAAAAAAGCAAATGTTTTCCTCAGTTTAGGCCAATATGTATTCTTCTACATATTTTTGGCAATAAAAATCGCAATAAGCGTATATTGATTGGTTTGCGCAAAAGTTATAGCATCTACAAATTATGGGAAAGATTCATGACATTTTTTATGGCATTTTTAGTATTATTATTTTGTTTACTAGTAAAGGCGGTGATCTATTTTTATCGGGACTGCGACATTATGGTGGACAGATCGGACACTTTTGACACATTTTTGGTACCATTGACATTTATACAGCAAACAGTGCTATAAAAATGCACTGATTACTGTGTAAATGTCACTGGCAGGGAAGGGGTTAACACTAGCGGGCAATCAAGGGGTTAACTGTGTACCCTTCCATGTGTTCTATCTGTAGGGGGATGGAACTGACTAGAGGAGATGACAGATCGTTGTTCCTAGCTAGTAGGAGCCGACAATCTGTCTCTCCCCAAGAACAGGGATTTGTGTGTTTATACACACGTCCCTGTTCTTGCTCTCGTGTCCGTGATCGCAGGTAGTCGGCGGTCATCATGACCGCCAGCCTCACGCATCGGCACTCCCACAGTGCAGCACGAGCGTGCCTGCTATCCCCCCTTAAAGGGCTGACATACAGCTACGACGGCTCATGGGAACGTGCCGACATGCCACAGTATAATGACGGTGGCTGGTCGAAAAGCGATTAAAAGAGAAGTATGGGAATTGCAAAAAAAAAAATCATACTCATCTAGATGTCTGCATCACCAATCCCAGCTGCAGTTGCCCCCCCCCCCCCACCTCTAAGACTGAAAACTGAGCAAACACTGATGATTGCTCAGCTCTCAGCCCTCAGCATGCAGAGAACTGGTGATTGTCAGTCAACAGCTCTGTGCTCTGTCCCCCCAGTGCTCACTGCTGGGCTGTGGAGGGGATGGGAGCGGCTGGCTCAGGCACTCAGCTGCTTGCTGAGAGCCTGAGCCAGCTGTCAGTCCAAGCTTCTGGGCAGATCCTGACCATATGGTTGGGATATTTTCAGAGCTTGGACTAGCTCTGTGACATCAGCAGACAGCGGGCTTTAGACCACTGTTGGCTGAAAAAGGGACACACAAGTACAGAACTAACTGCATTCCTCTGACCCACAGGAGAAGTATAGTCAAAATAGCTTTGGCCATACCTCTCCTTTAAGTATTCTTGTTTGACTATAAACCATAATGGACTACCACCTCATAGATGTACTGTATTCCTGGGCAGACACACAGCTGTAGTTAGGATTAGGGATTGGACTTGTTCTTATTGGACTGTAATGTCAAAGTCTCTTCAGTAATGTTACATTAACTGTTCCAAGCCTGGTCTGAAGTTTTTCAAACAGGTGCATGTTGGTTCGGGCATATTTAACCACTTGCTTACCGGGCACTTAAACCCCCCTCCTATCCAGACCAATTTTCAGCTTTCGGCGCTGACGCACTTTGAATGACAATTGCGTGGTCATACAACACTGTACCCAAATTTTTATCATTTTTTTCACCACAAATAGAGCTTTCTTTTGGTGGTATTTGATCACCTCTGCGGTTTTTACTTTTTATTAAAAAAATGTAAAAAACTGATTTTTTTTTAAAAAAAAAGTTTATTTTTTTATATTTTGTTATAAAAAATTTTAAACGGGTAATTTTTCTCCTTCATTGATGTACGCTGATGAGGCGGCAGTGATGGGCACCGATAGGCGGCAGTGATGGGCACTGATGGGTGGCAGTGATGGGCACTGATGGGTGGCAGTGATGGGCAGCACTGGCAGGTGGCACTGATTGGCACTACAGGTGGGCATTGATAGGTGGTACTTGTGGGCATTGATAGTTGTCACTTGTGGGCACTGTTAGGTGGCACTGTGGGCACTGTTAGGTGGCTGGGTGGGCACTGTTAGGTGGCACTTTTATTGGGCACTGATGAGGCAGATGTGCCTCTTCCACTTGGGGACCGATGTCCCTCACATCCGATCCGGTGATCGGCTTTTTTTTCTACTCGCGCTGTCAGCGTGAGTAAAAAAAAAAAAAACGATTACCGATCTTTTGTTTACATCATGTGATCAGCTGTCATTGGCTGACAGCTGATCACATGGTAAGGGGCCAGGACCGGCCCCTTACACAGATCAGTGATCAGCCGAGTCTCAGAGACTCGGTGATCACAACGCGCCCTACAGGGCGTGCGCAGGGAGCGTGCACAGGGGAGGCCGTCATATGACGGCCTCACGGGAATATAGGTCGGCGCCAAGTAGTTAAAGGACCAGGGTCTATAAAGCACAGAGGGGTAAGAAGCTCAGTTACTACAAAAGGGGTTGACTTGACAAGATAAGGAAGAGAACCTTGCACAAGTTCAAGACACAGAGCAACCAGTCTATAGGGACAGTACCTCATAAGGTCACAGGTCCTCCGGTAGCGAGTGGGTCGTTGCCTGGCCCCCAGGTCCTAATGGTCGGTTTCCAATAGCAACCATAACCGCACTCACGTTATGGAGATCCATGGCCTGGTGACATAGGTACGGGAAGTGAAGACATTAATATTGAGCAGGCATGAGGTCCACGCTAGTGCTCAGTGGGACCCCATTCTGTTATTAGGAGTGAGGTACCAGAGGAGTGGGCACAGGTTCAGCACATCACTCTTAATGCAACATCTTTTAAAATTACAGTGTGTAGTGACATGGGACAGCACTTTTCAGAGAAACTTCGCATTTTTACTGTACATAGTATGGAAGTTCATCTTTAAGTTGGGGAACTGCATTTATTTTAGATTGTTCACATGACCGCACAAAAGCTACCCCTGCTTGCAGGGCGAGTAGGCCCAGCCCACGCATGTACAGGTCATACCAACCACTATTTCTCTTCCCTTTATCCACTGTTACTATGGGTCTCATATCTAGTAAATGTGTTATTTCATTAGTGGAAGAAAATAGTAGCAAATGTCTTATTAATTTTAAAAACAAGGCTGCATTTTGAGACCTCTAGATACATGTGAATGTGAATGACTTTTTCAGCCTCCATTTCCTTTGTCACCAATAAAGCTATGAGATAAAAACATAAAAAAGATAAATCAAAAAAGAAAAAAAGAGTAAAAAAAGAGATGGCCATTTAAGACAAAAAGCAAACACAAATGTAAATATTCAGGGGGATTCATAAAGTGTGTTGTAGACACCCTTTAGAATTATGTTGGAGTGCAGTGCTTGCACCTGATTTATGTACCTGTCACAGACAGATACAGTGTCCACACCGGATACTTCTTCCTCAGTGCACTAACTCCCTCCCTCGTTTCCCAGCTACTGCATGTGCCACACTGACAGGCGCATGGCCGACGAGATTTGTACTTAGGTGGATGGAGCCTGATGAGGAAATGAGAGACTAGTTCCCCTTCAGGTCTGCTTTACTTTTGATTGAAAAAGCATGGCAGTGAGTGGTTCTACAGCTGTTTTTTAGTCCAATAATGGCTTTTAGGACCACCAATTCCCATGCACTGTCAATCAAAAGTAAAATAGACTTGATGAGGGAGTAGTATCTCAGTTGTTCATCATGTTCCTCCCACTCAGCAACAAGTCATTTTCCAAATATGGGCAATGCCCATATTTGGGTAATGCATTACCTGGCATCACTGTTTATATTTCGCTTTCAGCCAGGGATATCTCCCAGCTGACAGCTAAATGGGGCCAGAGATACAGCACAGGCATGGCTAAGTATTGGTGTACCCCTGTTTTCCAGCCAGGGCCGCCATCAGGGGGGGCAACCAATACACACATGAGGAGCCCTGGCGTCCTAACTGCTGAGCAGGGCTGGGAGGAGAGTGGCTGCCTTGTCTTTCTGAATGCATTCATTCACAACAGAAGATGAAAAACGAAATGCCGGCAACTTTGGAAATTCTTCTGTAATCTTAATTATAACATGACCATTAAAATGTGACAGCTGGCGCATTTCGGCACAAGCCTTGTTGAACAATGCATGAGCCGTCATATTTTAATAGTCATATTATAATAAAGATTACAGAAACATTTCCAGAGTTGCCAGCATTTTGTTTTTCATTTTCAAGTTTCTTAGCTGGATGGAAGGAGGACATCCTAAGCCTGAGCACCTGGAGTAGTAGTGTGTCATAGTAGTAGTGTGTCGTAGTAGTAGTGTATCGGCCTCCTATTATCTTACCAGAGGTTTCACAGTTAGAGCTGTGCTTCTTTTGCATGCATTCACAACAGAAGAGTCAGCTGCTGCACTTCTCTGTTATTTTGCTCAGATTGGGCTCTTTACTGCTACCTGTGGCTGCTTTCTGCATGTGCCCTCCTTGTGAGAGTGTTGCATGTACTGTATTCTGAATTGTGATCAGCTGCAGCTCCTCTCTGAGTCTCAGGGACATATGTCAGGTTTGTGGAAACAAGCTGTGACTAGGAAGACCTCCTTTACAAGTAGGAGCTGTTTACAAGTGAAGGGAGGGGCTGTTTGTGTATAGGGGCAGAGCTGTTTGTTTTGTGTGTGCGTTTGGGTTGTGTGTGGTGTGTGTGTTGTGTGTGGTATGTCTGTGTGTTGTGTGTGCTGTGTATGTGTGTGGTGTGTGTTGTGTGTGTGGTGTGTGTAGTGTGTGTGTGTGGTGTGTGTTGTGTGTGTGTGTGTGGTGTGTCTGTGGGTGTGGGGGTGTGTGTGTGGTGTATTTGTGTGGTGTGTGTTGTGTGTGTAGTGTGTGTAGTGTGTGTGTGTGTGGTGTGTGTTGTGTGTGTGTGTGTGGTGTGTCTGTGGGTGTGTGTGTGTGGTGTATGTGTGGTGTGTATGTCTGTCAGGGCTGGGCTCAGCCCTTCCTTCTTTGAGCAGGCCATTTAGCTGTCGGTTAATTGCCAGCTCCAATCTTTCCACAGGGACTCACCTGGTGATGATATCCTGTTCGTCAGTCCTGCTGGTTACTTAAGCCGCTCAGTCCAGATCATCTCTGCCTTCGCCTTGGTCAAACATATCAAGAGACGCTCTCCTGTGTTCCTGTTAAAGACTTGCTTGGCTGACATCCCTTCTGGTTCCAGGTCCTGCTTGCTGTTCCACTACGCTGATTCTCCAGTTTCCTGATCTCCTGGCCTGTTCTGAAGTATGCTGATCCCTGGCTCCCTGATGTCCTGGCTTGTCTGACTTTCCGTGCTGGTTTCCTGAACTCTGGCTATGTTTTGACTACACCACGTGTGTAACACTCCCAAGGTATTCCACTTACCAGATAATACTGGGTTATGCGTTTTGTCTTTCAATGGTTGATGTCAGCACACACTGCACATCTCCATCTAGATATTTGCTCATCACAAGCAGAGGACAAGAATGCACATAGCGTAATCCAGTAATTAAAAGGTATTTATTTAAATATTCCTTAAGGTTGTTATTTTACAATGTAACCCAGTTACATTGTAAGTGCACAACCCTTACCCGGTACTAAGCCCTTACATTCTTAGTACCGAGTAAGAATGAGACAATGTAATTGAAACTAGACAAGAAAAGAGCCCATTGCGCCCTTTTGGGAAAGAGGCGTTTAGCCTCAGACAAGAATGTGAGATTCTTATGGTCAATAAAAATGAGTACCGGGACAGCGGTACCTTCGAGGAGATGTCTCCATTCTTTCAGGGCTAAAATGATCGCTAACAGCTCTCTGTCACCAATCTCGTAATTGCACTCTGCAGGTGATAATTACTTGGAAAAGTAGCCACAAGGATGCATAGTGCTCTCAGAGGTAGGACATTGAGACAGAAGGGCGCCAACTCCAGTCTCAGAAGCATCAACCTCAAGGATAAAAGGTAACATAGGATCAGGATGTGCCAACACAGGAGAAGAAACAAAGGCAGCCTTGAGACTCTCAAAGGCCTTAATGGACTCCAGAGACCAACTCTGTGGGCTACCGTTCTTTCTGGTCATATCAGTTTGGCTGCTTGACCAGAGACGAGAAGTTACGAATAAACTTCCGATAATAGTAATAGTAATAGGTAATATAATTTTCTCTGGGTCCATCGAAAAACCAGCAGTGGAAATGACATCTCAGGAATTTAACCTGTTCACAATGGAATTCACACTTCTCCAATTTATAATAGAGATTGTTTTCTCTTATTTTCTGAAGCACACGACAGACATCTGTGTGGTGACTCTCCAGGGACTTGAAAAATATGAATATATCATCGAGATAAACCACCATACATAACTAAAACAAATCTTGATGGACATTGTTAAAAAAATTCCTGGAAAACTGCTGGGGCATTACAAAGGCCAACAGGCATTACGAGGTACTCATAATGGCCTGTTCTGGTATTAAACGCAGAAAAGTCTTGTTAGGGATGTTTTGAATTCCCCTGGTTATGTTTCCTGCTGACACCCCTTCTGCACTTATCTGCCACAATATTAACTTACTCCGGACTGGCAGAACCTGTAAATATAGTGGAAGCCAATAAGTAATACATTTTTGGTCATTTAATTTGGGAACTTGGTTCACTTTTGTATAGCTTGTTTTAAACGTTAATTATTCATAATCGTCTTTTTCAAAGTGAAATTTAAAAACGGTTAAGAGTGTCTGTAGTTTTCTACAGTACAGGGTCATTCAAGGTTACATGTTTTCAAGGGTTTCAATCTGATCCTCCAAGATAACGCAAGGTCACTTCCATCAATGATGTTAAACTGTGATAAAGAACTAACCACATAGGTCAACGGAAGGTCACTTCCAATGGGAATGCTTATATTTGTATGCCGAAAGATTATACCTTCATCATATAGCGCTGCTTAATGGTAAATCCTTTACACAAGACTCATCTGACCACTTGTAATATAATATTTTGAGCCCGTTACTGCATTTATCAGAAAACAGAGCACATAAAATGATTGGTGGTCACAGGAATCCACCACATCAATTGCAAAATGAAAATCCACATAATTAAAACAAATTACATTTAAAAGGCTGCCGAGTCAGATGACTGTAATTTAATTTTAAAGTGGTCACTTTATTATTTAACACCTGTCACTCTGCCAGAAGAATCTGATAATAAGTGTACATCTAAAATTCATGTTAAATATCCTTGCTGCAGAAAGTCATATACTTGATATATTTTCCCTTTTTTTTTGCTAGAGAATGATAGTAGTGATCTACAGCAAACCAGCCTCTGCTTGTCAGTTTGAAGAAAATAATGTTTTGTAGCTTAAAGAGCGGCCAAGTCACAATCTAGATTTATTTTTACACTTAGTTACACAGCTATTAAACTGTTTATATGTGAGAAATCTCATCTGCTTCCATTTTAGTCTTCAAGAAACAATATGAATGCAATATTCTGTACAATAACCAGCATCACCAAAACAAAACAAAAAACATATTAAAAAATATATAGCTATTAAAAAGAGCATCAATCTATATATGTCATTCATTGATATAGATTCTTTAACCTCTTGTGAGTCAGCCTTTGAACAAACCATACAGTAGGTCTGCTCTCTTATTATCCTAAGAGGGCATACCAGTATGTCCTCTGGGACCTGAGCTCTTGTGATTATGCTATGATTGGACACAGGTAAAAGATACAGAGCCAAAAGGAGTGGTTCTGCACCATGTGATCCCTGTGACTGATCACAGAATGTAAACATGGGCTGCGGCTAGGCTTGTGTTACATACTGGCTAGTGATCAGGAAGCACAGTTCTAACGCATCATTTGGTGAAAATAAAGCCTCCAGAACACGTGCCAGTAAGGATGGGCAGAACACACCCCTGTTCGGTTTGCAGCAAAACACCCAAACAGGGGAAATGTTCTAACCCGAGCGGCAAACCCCATTAAAGTCTATGTTAGCTGAACAGGAAAAATCAAAAGTGCCCATTTTGAAGGCTTATATGCAAGTAATTGCCCATAAAATGGTATGGGGGTCTGGGCACTGCCCTGGGGGACATGTATCAATATATTTTTTTTTTAAACAATAGTTTTTGCAGGAGCAGTGAATTTAATTGTTCTTTAAGTGCAACAATAAAAATGAAAAATTCCTTTAACCACTTCAGCCTGGAAGGATTTACCCCCTCAATGACCAGGCCCTTTTTTGCAATACAGCACTGCGTTACTTTAATTGACAATTGCGCAAATGAGCGACGCTGTACCCAAATAGAATTGATATCCTTTTTTACCACAAATACAGCTTTCTTTTGGTGGTATTTGATCACCTCTGCGGTTTTTATTTTTTGCACTATAAACAAAAAAAGACTGACAATTTTGAAAAAAAAAACTAAATTTTTTATTTTCTGCTATAAAACACACAATAAAAAAAAAATCAGTTTAGGCCAATTTGTATTCTGCTACATATTTTTGGTAAAAAAAATCCCAATAAGTGTATATTGATTGATTTTGCGCAAAAGTTATAGGGTTTATAAACCATGGGATGGATTTATGGACTTTTTTTTTTTATTATTGTTTTTACTAGTAATGGCAGCAATCAGCGATTTTTAGCGGGACTGTGACATTGCGGCAGACAAATCTGACACAAAGTGACACTTTTTGGGGGACCAGTGAAACCAATACAGTGATCAGTGCTAAAAAAAAAATGCACTGACACAGTATAAATGACACTGGCAGGGAAGGGGTTGACATCAGGGGCAATCAAAGGGTTAACTGTGTTCCCTGGGTGTGCTTTCTTACTGTGTGGGGGATGGACTGACTCAAGGAAGAGACACATCTGATTAGCAGGAATCACAGATCTCTCTCTTTCTGGCTGACAGAACGACAGTCTGCCTTGTTTACATAGGCAGGCTACCATTCTGTCTCTCCAAAGAACAATCTTGGGTGGCCGCCGGACCCCCTGATTGGCTCCCACCGTGTCCAATCACAGCGGGAGTGTGGCTTCATGGCACGCACGTGTGCCCCAGAGCCGATGGAAGAAATTACGTAAAAGTACGTGATTTTGTGTTTAAGGGCTGACCTGCCACAGTATATGTACGTGGGGCGGTCCTTAAGTGGTTTATATTCAGAGGAAATATCCCCTCTTACATCATTGTTCAGTGAAGGCATGCCCTTTACATCTATCTATCTATCTATCTATCTATCTATCTATCTATCTATCTATCTATCTATCTATCTATCTATCTATCTATTGTTAGTCAATGTAGTGAAGTGCATTACATTACATTGGTGGTAAATGTTAACGTGACCCTTAAGTCAGTGGTCAGTGCTAAGGAGCCCTTTACCTTGGTGGTCAGTGATGAAGTGTCCCTTACCTACATGAAAGAATAGTGGATCTATGTCCTGCACCACAGACTCTGCTCTGCTAACTGAGTGACATCAGTGCTAGAACTGTGCGGGAACTTTCAGGTCAGTGCTAGGACTGTGTCGGTACTTTCAAATGAGAACTCACTCATACAGTTGATACATTCTGCAGGTATTATTGTTTTTTTTCTGTAATAAACCTTTAAATATCTGACCTTTTTGTGGCTCCAGTCTGAATTCATTAAAAGGTAATTCCACTTTTGCTAAAAAAAAATTCTATTTAATTTTACTAAAAATGACCTTATCTTTATTTTTTACTATGCAGCTGTTATGATTTCTTAAGATGGGCAAAAGCATTGAAATGTTTTTCTCTTGTTACAACACTGGGGCAGATTATTTAAGTCCAGCAAGCTAAAGCTTGCACCTAGTACACTGGAAGGATCAAGTGTTTGAAATGTAGGTAAGGCATTATACCAAATAGCAGGAGGTAAGCGTCTGTAATGAAGTTTGTAAAATCCTTCCAATGTATATACCTGATATGGAAAGGATTATTTTATATCAGCAGAACTGGAGTTTCACATTAATAGAGGGACAAATGCATTTGATGTAGTTTCTTTTGCTGAAAGCAGCACATTAGACACTATGCTAAGTTTGGCCCTGTTTCTAAACTCTATTATATTCCTCATATCATAATTTTACAACAAAACATTGAACAACCAATTTTTAAAAATATAGCTGTTTTCAATGTCTTTATAACAGTATGTACTACTAATAATGCAAGGGTGTACCTAAATAATTTGCAGGTAATTAAAAATACAGTGGAACCTTGGATTACGAGCTTAATCCGTTCCAGGAGAATGCTTGTAATCCAAAGCACCCGCATATCAAAGCGAGTTTCCCCATAGAAGTCAATGGAAACTAAGATAATTCATCCCACATTGACTTTTATTGCATGCAATACCGCATGTGGCCAGAGGTGGGGGGGCACCAAAGAGACATGGAAATACTTGGAGATCGCTCAGATGCACTCCGAAATCCTTGGAAAGGCTCAGTATTTCAGAGTGGCTCTGAACGGCTCTGAGTGTCACTGCCGCCCCCGCACCTCTGGCCAAATGCTCTGGTACACCGCAGAGGCTTGAATCCTGCTTGTTTTGTAAGACAACACTCGCAAACCGAGTCAGGACTTTTAAAAAATAATAGCTTGCACTGCGAAACGCTCGTTAACCGCGTTACTAGAATATAGGATTCATTCACCAAAGGTAAATAGGCTGATCATTTTGCAAGGGAATTTATACCAGAACTTACTAAATGTGGTGAAGTTTAACTCTGCAAAGAATACCCAATCACATGTGAGGAAAAGAGTAAAAGTAAAAAAAAAAAAACATCTTTTTCTTGCACGTGACTGGGTGATGGAAATCAGCAGAGCTTCACCTCATTCACTAAGCTCTCTGAAAAAAATTCCTTGCAAGTTGCAAGAAAATGCAAGTTCGCTTGAAAATTGAATATTCTACAGTAGGGATGAGCCGAACACCCCCCTGTTCGGTTCGCACCAGAACATGCGAACAGGAAAAAAATTCGTTCGAACACGCGAACGCCGTTAAAGTCTATGGGACACGAACATGAATAATCAAAAGTGCTAATTTTAAAGGCTAATATGCAAGTTATTGTCAATAAAAGTGTTTGGGGACCCGGGTCCTCCCCCAGGGGACATGAATCAATGCAAAAAAAGTTTTAAAACGGCCGTTTTTTCAGGAGCAGTGATTTTAATAATGCTTAAAGTCAAACAATAAAAGTGTAATATCCCTTTAAATTTCATACCTGGGGGGTGTCTATAGTATGCCTGTAAAGGGGCGCATGTTTCCCGTGTTTAGAACAGTCTGACAGCAAAGTGACATTTTGAAGGAAAAAACACATTTAAAACTACCGCGGCTATTGCATTGCCGACAATACACATAGAAGTTTATTGATAAAAACGGCATGGGAATTCCCCACAGGGCAACCCCGAACCAAAATTAAAAAAAAAAAATGATGTGGGAGTCCCCCTAAATTCCATACAAGGCCCTTCAGGTCTGGTATGGATATTAAGGGGAACCCCAGCCAAAATTTAAAAAAAAATTGACGTGGGGTTCCCCCTAAATTCCATACCAGACCCTTCAGGTCTGGTATGGATTTTAAGGCGAACCCCGCGCCAAAAAAAAAAAAAAAAACGGCGTGGGGTCCCCCTAAAAATCCATACCAGACCCTTATCCGAGCACGCAACCTGGCAGGCCGCAGGAAAAGAGGGGGGACGAGAGTGCGCCCCCCCCTCCTGAACCGTACCAGGCCACATGCCCTCAACATTGGGAGGGTGCTTGGGGGTAGCCCCCCAAAACACCTTGTCCCCATGTTGATGAAGACAAGGGCCTCATCCCCACAACCCTGGCCGGTGGTTGTGGGGGTCTGCGGGCGGGGGGCTTATCGGAATCTGGAAGCCCCCTTTAACAAGGGGACCCCCAGATCCCGGCCCCCCCCTGTGTGAAATGGTAAGGGGGTACTTACCCCTACCATTTCACTAAAAAACTGTCAAAAATGTTAAAAATGACAAGAGACAGTTTTTGACAATTCCTTTATTTAAATGCTTCTTCTTTCTTCCTTCATCTTCTTCTTCTTCTGGTTCTTCTGGCTCTTCTGGTTCTTCCTCCGGCGTTCTCGTCCAGCATCTTCTCCGCAGCGTCTTCTATCTTCTTCTCCTCGGGCCGCTCCGCACCCATGGCATGAGGGGGGAGGCTCCCGCTCTTCTCTTCATCTTCTTCTCTTCTTCATCTTCTTCTTCATCTTCTTCTTCATCTTCTTCTTCTTCTTCTTCTTCTTCTTCTTCTTCCTTCTTCTCTTCTTCCTGTCTTCTCCGGGCCGCTCCGCAGCCATGCTGTGGCATGGAGGGAGGCTCCCGCTGTGTGACGGCGTCTCTTCGTCTGACGGTTCTTAAATAACGGGGGGCGGGGCCACCCGGTGACCCCGCCCCCCTCTGACGCACGGTGACATGACGGGACTTCCCTGTGGCATTCCCCGTGACGTCACAGGGAAGTCCCTCAAGTCACCGTGCGTCAGAGGGGGGCGGGGTCACCAGATGGCCCCACCCCCCGTTATTTAAGAACCGTCAGACGAAGAGACGCCGTCACACAGCGGGAGCCTCCCTCCATGCCACAGCATGGCTGCGGAGCGGCCCGGAGAAGACAGGAAGAAGAGAAGAAGGAAGAAGAAGAAGAAGAAGAAGAAGATGAAGAAGAAGATGAAGAAGAGAAGAAGATGAAGAGAAGAGCGGGAGCCTCCCCCCTCATGCCATGGGTGCGGAGCGGCCCGAGGAGAAGAAGATAGAAGACGCCGCGGAGAAGATGCTGGACGAGAACGCCGGAGGAAGAACCAGAAGAGCCAGAAGAACCAGAAGAAGAAGAAGATGAAGGAAGAAAGAAGAAGCATTTAAATAAAGGAATTGTCAAAAACTGTCTCTTGTCATTTTTAACATTTTTGACAGTTTTTTAGTGAAATGGTAGGGGTAAGTACCCCCTTACCATTTCACACAGGGGGGAGGCCGGGATCTGGGGGTCCCCTTGTTAAAGGGGGCTTCCAGATTCCGATAAGCCCCCCGCCCGCAGACCCCCACAACCACCGGCCAGGGTTGTGGGGATGAGGCCCTTGTCTTCATCAACATGGGGACAAGGTGTTTTGGGGGGCTACCCCAAAGCACCCTCCCAATGTTGAGGGCATGTGGCCTGGTACGGTTCAGGAGGGGGGGGGCCGCACTCTCGTCCCCCCCTCTTTTCCTGCGGCCTGCCAGGTTGCGTGCTCGGATAAGGGTCTGGTATGGATTTTTGGGGGGACCCCACGCCGTTTTTTTTTTTTTTTTTGGCGCGGGGTTCCCCTTAAAATCCATACCAGACCTGAAGGGTCTGGTATGGAATTTAGGGGGAACCCCACGTCAATTTTTTTTTTAAATTTTGGCTGGGGTTCCCCTTAATATCCATACCAGACCTGAAGGGCCTTGTATGGAATTTAGGGGGACCCCCACATCATTTTTTTTTTTGGTTCGGGGTTGCCCTGTGGGGAATTCCCATGCCGTTTTTATCAATGAACTTCTATGTGTATTGTCGGCAATGCAATAGCCGCGGGTAGTTTTAAATGAGTTTTTTCCTTCCAAATGTCATTTTGCTGTCAGACTGTTCTAAACACAGGAAACATGCGCCCCTTTACAGGCATACTATAGACACCCCCCAGGTACGAAATTTAAAGGGATATTACACTTTTATTGTTTGACTTTAAGCATTAATAAAATCACTGTTCCTGAAAAAACGTCCGTTTTTAAAACTTTTTTTTGCATTGATCCATGTCCCCTGGGGCAGGACCCGGGTCCCCAAACACTTTTTATGACAATAACTTGCATATAAGCCTTTAAAATTAGCACTTTTGATTTCTCCCATAGACTTTTAAAGGGTGTTCCGCGGCATTCGAATTTGCCGCGAACACCCCAAATTGTTCGCTGTTCGGCGAACTTGCGAACAGCCAATGTTCGAGTAGAACATGAGTTCGACTCGAACTCGAAGCTCATCCCTATTCTACAGTATTTGTCTTTAGTAAATCAACCCGTTTACCTGTTGTTGTCAAACTGAATGTTTGGCAGCCAGAGCAAACAAGGAACATTTTTGGGTCATCTATCATCATAAACCAAGTTCAAATTAAAGTGATCTTAATGGCTAAAGTTTTTTTAGCTTATTGCATTCTATGCATTAGGGTAAAAAATGTTCTGTGTGACAGAATCCCCCCCCCATACATACCGGAGCCCATTTACGATCCAGCGCTGTACATGAGCGCTGAGGCTCTCCAGGCTCTGTCCCTCCTCTCTGGGCAGATTGATAGTAGCAGGAGCCTTTGGCTCCCGCAGCAGTCAATCAAATGCTGTAATGAGGAGCTGGGCTGAGTCACCCAGTCTTTGTCAATGGAGGCTTGGGAGCAAGCCCGCACGAGTGCCCCCATAGAAAGTCTCTTCCTATGGGAACACTCGTGCTAGCCAAAGAAGAGGAGTCAGGAACACTGGCCAGGGGATCCCAGAAGAAAAGGATCAAATCTGCTCTATGCAAAACCATTGCACAGAGCAGGTAAGTATGACATGTTTATTATCTTATTTTAAAAAGAGACTTTAATATCACTTTAACTCATCATTCTGGTTATGCTGCTAGAACATTAATATAAGATACTTATGGTCTACCATCACCTGGGAGAAAATTATTTTGGCTATTCTAGTTGTTTTCAGATAGTTCTTCCCAGTGGCGGCCCATCCATAGGGGGCGCAGGGGGGCCGCACCCCCCCCCCACAGGCTGTTCTAAAAAAAAAGGCCACTTTAAGAGTGACCAGGCGCCGGACACACGGCGGACTATGGGAAGCTTCCCAGCTTACAATCAGCTGATTGCAAGCTGGAAAGCCGATTTTCCCATGTTTAGGACGTGTTTGGGGTGCAAGCGATACGCCCGCAAACACTCCCACTTCCCTTATTCGTCTAATACACCAGTAATGCCGCATACACACAAGCGGATTTCTCATCAGAAAAAGATACGACGGCTTTTCCGACGGGATTCCGCTCAAGTTTGCCTTGCATACACACAGTCATGCAAAAGTTCACTGAACTTACGATCGTCAAGAAGGCGGTGACGTACAACATTATGACGAGCTGAGAAAATTAAGTTCAATGCTTCTGAGCATGCGTCAAATTGTTTCCGAGCATGTGTAGGAATTTTGCGCATCGGAATTGCCTCAGACGATCGCATTTTCGGATAGGAACTTTTCCCAAACTAAAAATTGAGAGCATGCTCTCAATCTTTTGCTCGCTGAAATTCGGCCGGAGGATGGTGGGTGGTTTCCCAGACATCACTCATTGCTGTGAGACGAGTGGAGTCAACTAGTGTGGGTGTGGTGGACTGGATTGAGCGGCGCCTGTGAGTAAAGGTAATTTCCAATGCCGCCGGCCTCAGCCTCAGACAAGACTGCACTCCTCTCTGAGATCTTGCCCCTCCGTTCCGCACACACTGACACTTCCCTGCACAGTCTGACTGAATTCAATCTCGACTCTGACACTAACACTGGCCAGGATGGATAATCACAATGTGTGGCTGGACTGGAGCCATCAGGGTGACATGCCTGCATTTGATGGGCACAGTGGTGGAAATAATGGGCACAGTGGCTGCAATTGATGGGCACAGTGGCTGCAATTGATGGGCACAGTGGCTGAATTTGATGGGCACAGTGGCTGCAATAGATGGGCACAGTGGCTGCATTTGGTGGGCACAGTGGCTGCAATTAAATAAGTGTGGAAGCTGCGCTTAGGACAAACGTTTAGGTATGCAGCCCCCCTGAAGGAGCTTCCCTAAGGATCCCCCACAGAGTACTTGAATATAAATTAAAAGGAGTATGGCGCTCCCTATGGGGTTAAATGGGATGGTGTATGGAGGGGGAAGGGGGTGTCTGTTATATTATATCCAAAGGTGATTTTCCCCCAATCATAATCCTATTAGAGGTATCTGATACCAACAAAAAAATTACCAGCAAAAATAATTATACAAGAGGCGATCTTCAGTTATTGTTTGTGCAAATTCAAAGACAGCATGCCGTTGGTTGGAGCTGTTTGCACTCCACCTGCGTTCCAAGCAAAGTCCGTACCCGGAAGTGACGTAGCGTGCGTGGCGTGAGTGGGGACCCAAAAGGGGAGCACAAAAGTCACAGAAACCATCTGAGAGCACTCTAGTCACGGTTTTCTCCGAAACACTGGTTTTGAAGAGTTTTACCACTTTATGGACTATGACCACTAATTACTAATTGATTTATATTTGCACCAATCAGGGTGAGGTGCAATCATTCGTTCACTGGACTTTGATCACTAATGTGTATAATATTTTGCACTGTTTAGGCAGAGTACACTATATGTTTAGTATATTATTTGCACTGGTTAGGTAGAGCACACTATATGTTTATCATATGTTTATGGTTTGGATTATAGTCATTTCACTTGTGGCGGTGTATGGTGCAGACCCATCACAGATGTAGGGGTCTTAGCACACACCCCTTTGTAATTAGTGTCTTACATATAAGGTCTTTGAATTTGCACAATCACTGAAGATCGCCTCTTGTATAATTATTTTTGCTGGTAATTTTTTTGTTGGTATCAGGTACCTCTAATAGGATTATGATTGGGGGAAAATCACCTTTGGATATAATATAACAGACACCCCCTTCCCCCTCCATACACCATCCCATTTAACCCCATAGGGAGCGCCATACCCCTTTTAATTTATATTCAAGTACAGTGGCTGCAATTGATGGCACAGTAGCTGCATTTGATGGGCACAGTGGCTGCATTTGGTGGGCGCAGTGGCCACAATTGATGGCACAGCGGCTGCATTTGATGGGCACAGTGGCTGCATTTGATGGGCACATTGGCTGTATTTGATGGGCACAGTGGCTGTATTTGATGGGCACAGTGGCTGCAATTGATGGCACAGTGGCTATATTTGATGGCCACAGTGGCTATATTTGATGGCCACAGTGGCTGCAGTTGATGGCACAGTGGCTGCATTTGATGGGCACAGTGGCTGCATTTGATGGGTACAGTGGCTGCAATTGATGACACAGTAGCTGCAATTGATGGGCACAGTGGCTGCATTTGGTGGGCACAGTGGCAGCAATTGATGGCACAGTGGCAGCAATTGATGGCACAGTGGCAGCATTTGATGGGCACAGTGGTTGCAATTGATAGGCATAGTGGCTGCATTTGGTGGGCACAGTGGCTGCAATTGATGGCACAGTGGCTGCATTTGATGGGCACAGTGGTTGCAATTGATGGGCACAGTGACTGTATTTGGTGGGCACAGTGGCTGGAATTGCTGGCACGGTGGCTGCATTTGATGGGCACAGTGGCTACATTTGATGGCACAGTGGCTGCAATTGATGGGCACAGTGGCTGCATTTGGTGGGCACAGTGGCTGCAATTGATGGCACAGTGGCTGCATTTGATGGTACAGTGGTTGCAATTTATGGGCACAGTGGCTGCATTTGATGGGCACAGTGGCTGAATTTGATGGGTACAGTGGCTGCAATTGATGAAACAGTGGCTGCATTTGATGGGCACAGTGGCTGCATTTGATGAGCACAGTGGTTGCAATTGATGGGTACAGTGACTGCATTTGGTGGGCACAGTGGCTGCAATTGCTGGCACGGTGGCTGCATTTGATGGGCACAGTGGCTACATTTGATGGCACAGTGGCTGCATTTGGTGGGCACAGTGGCTGCATTTGATGGGCACAGTGGCTGCAATTGATGGCACAGTGGCTGCATTTGATGAGCACAGTGGTTGCAATTGATGGGTACAGTGACTGCATTTGGTGGGCACAGTGGCTGCAATTGCTGGCACAGTGGCTGCATTTGATGGGCACAGTGGCTACATTTGATGGCACAGTGGCTGCATTTGGTGGGCACAGTGGCTGCATTTGGTGGGCACAGTGGCTGCAATTAATGGCACAGTGGCTGCATTTGATGGCACAGTGGTTGCAATTTATGGGCACAGTGACTGCATTTGGTGGGCACAGTGGCTGCAATTGCTGGCACGGTGGCTGCATTTGATGGGCACAGTGGCTACATTTGATGGCACAGTGGCTGCATTTGGTGGGCACAGTGGCTGCATTTGGTGGGCACAGTGGCTGCAATTAATGGCACAGTGGCTGCATTTGATGGCACAGTGGTTGCAATTTATGGGCACAGTGGCTGCATTTGATGGGCACAGCGGCTGCATTTGATGGGTACAGTGGCTGCAATTGATGACACAGTGGCTGCATTTGATGGGCACAGTGGCTGCAATTGATGGCACAGTGGCAGCAATTGATGGCACAGTGGCTGCATTTGATGGGCACAGTGGTTGCAATTGATGGGCACAGTGGCTGCATTTGGTGGGCACAGTGGCTGCAATTGATGGCACAGTGGCTGCATTTGATGGGCATAGTGGCAGCAATTGATGGCACAGTGGCAGCAATTGATGGCACTTTGGCAGCATTTGATGGGCACAGTGGTTGCAAATGATAGGCATACTGGCTGCATTTGGTGGGCACAGTGGCTGCAATTGATGGCACAGTGGCTGCATTTGATGGGCACAGTGGTTGCAATTGATGGGCACAGTGGCTGCAATTGATGGGCACAGTGGCTGCATTTGGTGGGCACAGTGGCTGCAATTGATGGCACAGTGGCTGCATTTGATGGGCAAAGTGGCAGCAATTGATGGCACAGTGGCTGCAATTGATGGGCACAGTGGTTGCAATTGATGGGCACAGTGGCTGCATTTGATGGGCACAGTGGTTGTAATTGATGGGCACAGTGGCTGCAATTGATGGGCACAGTGGCTGCATTTGGTGGGCACAGTGGCTGCAATTGATGGCACAGTGGCTGCATTTGATGGGCACAGTGGCAGCAATTGATGGCACAGTGGCTGCATTTGGTGGCACTTTGGCAGCATTTGATGGGCACAGTGGTTGCAAATGATAGGCATACTGGCTGCATTTGGTGGGCACAGTGGCTGCAATTGATGGCACAGTGGCTGCATTTGATGGGCACAGTGGTTGCAATTGATGGGCACAGTGGCTGCAATTGATGGGCACAGTGGCTGCATTTGGTGTGCACAGTGGCTGCAATTGATGGCACAGTGGCTGCATTTGATGGGCACAGTGGCAGCAATTGATGGCACAGTGGCTGCATTTGATGGGCACAGTGGTTGCAATTGATGGGCACAGTGGCTGCATTTGATGGACACAGTGGCTGCAATTGACGGACACAGTGAGGCAGCAATTGATGTTTTTTTCAGTATTTTTCAGAATTTTTCAGTTTGTTTGCGCCCCCCCAAAAAAATTTTGAGCACCACCCGCCATTGGTTCTCCCTATAATCCCTGTTCAAAAGATTTGATAAATATGGTGCTGCAAATGGCAATACATGCACTGGTACTGGATACAGTCAGTGTCATGGTGAAAGGGGAACTTTTGGTACTCCTTTTCTGTTTTCTTATGTCTAAGATCCATCACATGTCTATACATATTTTTCAAACTACATTCAGAATCTGAGCCAGTCTGTTTGTAATACTATACACTGTATGCATTTAAGTTACAATGGTTTGCTCAGCTGTTTTAAACTAGACTCACATGGGAAGTGCAATTACGTGTATTTATAGAAACCCCTAATTACTTGCATTGTTGTACAGCTGGATTTCACTATTTTTTTGTATATATGGTATTCTCCACAATTAGAATACAAATGATAATTGTAAAAGTGACATTTCAAGTGTACTGATTTTATTTGATTCAATTTTTAATGCTGAAATTGTTGACAATGTCATTTAAAAATGTAGTGTAAAAGTAGAATGTTTGACTGTTATGCAGTTTTACAGTGCAAAAATGCTAACTGTACAATAATTCCCCAATTTTTATAGATGACAGCATGATTGAAAGTATATAAAAATGCACTCTCAGTAACTTTCCAGTTTTGTATGTCAGTCTTCCTATTTCAGCAAAAGGTTTTTTTTTTTCATTTGTTGATGGACAGATGAGTGCCAAAACAATGTGCTGCAGTGCCCTCCTATGGATGTCATTTAACTAACAGCTTTCTGTTACATAACGTGGTACAAATAGGCTTCTAAAATAAAATTGAATCAAAAGTACAAATAACTTAGCTTATAAATACATAGCTTTAAACAGAATGCATCTTTTTGTTATTATCAGATAATGGATAAAAGTGAAAAATTCTGACAAAGTGATCAGTTTAATATAAATAATACTGATTAACGTACATTTATTTTTAAAGGTCCTAGCTGTAGGTTGATAAGGGGTTTAATAGGAACATATGTTATTACAATCTGTATATGCAGTAAAGCATGCTTGTTATACTCACTGTGGAACCTAAGGGGTTAATCCTCTGCATTGTGCCTTTTCTCACCCTCCCCTTCTTGCATTGTCTCCAAAACATATCCAGATAAGAAAGAGTTAGTGGAGTCAGGTTGCACACGCTCAGTTTGGTGCGTATTGCTAGAGAGTATTTTTTTCTTGGTAGAGTGCATGTGATCAGCACAGGGTCAATCAGCACTGTCCAGACAGGGTCAGGGATCCAGCATCCTGATAGGACAGCCAGTGCAGTATGAAAACTCCTCCTACAAGCTTTAACCACTTCAAAACTGGGCACTTTACCTCCTTCCTGCCCAAGCCAATTTTCAGCTTTCAGCGCCGTCGCTGTTTAAATGACAATTGTGCAGACATGCTACGCTGTACCCAAACAAAATTTTTATAATTTTCTTCCCACAAATAGAGCTTTCCTTTGGTGGTATTTGATTACTGCTGTGTTTTTAATTTTCTTCTAAACAAATAAAAAAAGACTGAAAATTTTGAAAATAAAATAGTTTTTCTTAGTTTCTATTTTGTAAATAAGTATGTTTTCTCCTTCACTGATGGGCACTGATAAGGTGGCACTGATGAGCACGGATGAGGTGGCTCCAATGAGGTGATACTGATAGGCACAGATGATGGGCACTGATATGCAACACTGATGGGCACTGATAGGTGGCACTAATGGGCACTGATAGGTGGCACTGATATGCAGCACTAATGGGCACTCATAGGCGGCACAGATGGGCACTCATAGGTGGCACAGATGGGCACTCATAGACAGCACAGATGGACACTGAAAGGCTGCCCTGATGGGTACTTATGGGTGGCTCTGATGGGCACTCATAGGCAGCACTGATGGGCACTGATTGGCATGGATGGCACTGATAGGTGGCACTAGTGGACACTGATGAGTGGCACAGATTGACACTGATAGATGGCACCGATTGGCATCACTGATTAGGAGCCACTGGCAGGTATTGCTGGTGGGCACTGATTGGCATCATGTGTGGGCACACATTGGCATCGTGTGGGAACACATTACCACCCATGGCCACTAGGGATGCTTTACCTGGTGGTCATCAGTGGTGGCCATCCCTGGTGGCACTGGTGGCATCCCTGGTGGTCCTGGGTGGGCATCCAGGGGGGGCTGCGCTGATACACAATCAGCGCAGACCCCCCTGTCAGAGGAGCAGCCAAGCAGCCGTCAGACACGAGTGAGGAAAAGCTGATAAACGGCTCTTCCTGTTTACATCGTGATCAGCTGTGATTGGATACAGCTGATCACGTGGTAAAGAGTCTCTGTCAAAGACTCTTTACCTAGATCGGAGTTGGGATGTGTCAGAATGACACACCGCAACAACAATCACTGCGATGCATGCCCCCGGGGGAGCGCAGCGGCTTGTAATCCTGACAATGTCATATGACGTCCGGTCAAGATATCACAACCACTTTGCCAGCGTCATTTTGCTATATGGCGGGTGGCAAGTGGTTAACCAGGCACTGATAGAAGTTACAGGATTTCTATACACTGCTCATGAGAAAAGGTATTTAGCAGTCTATATTTACTAAAATAATTGCATTTACATATTCTGTGTACTGTGGGAGACCAGATATAGTAAATGCAGGGACCTGGGTTTGGTAACACTTGAATGTTGCTTTAACTGACATTGTGCTCAGATCAAAGGGCATCCCTTTGATTTGCAGATTTAAACAAAAAGTATAAGGCCCCTTTCACATGGGACTGACCCATTGAGATCAGCAGGGGATCTGTGAGATGATCCCCTGCTGATCATAGCAAAGCCGGTGGATGGCACATCCGTGTCCACTCAGTTTATGCAGTTTATGCTCTCTCTGCTCTATGGATGCCTGGCATTAAGTGGACTGTCTGCTTACAACTGTCTGCCCTCTGATCTAATCCACATAGATGAAAGAGGACAAATGCCCTCCATTTTTCCTTTTTTTTTTTTTAACAGTCCAGATCGGACCGGAGGTAGACAGGTGTAAGCAAACACAAGTCTGTTTACAACCGGTGGTTCATGGGGGTGAATGGGCTGTCTGATCAGATGAGTTTGAAAAACTGACAAGCAGACCTGATCGGACCTTCCGTGTGAAAGGGGCCTAAATATGTTGTTAGAATAAATATTGTTACATTGTATTGTATTTTAGCAGCAATACCTGCAGATCCTTTGTAGAATGATTTAATACAAGCTGATGCAGCTGCTTTTACATACAGAAGGAGAACTAGCTGTTAAAAATGACAGCTATATTCATCACAGCAGATAGGTACTTTCATTAAAGTGGAATTCCTGTTTACACCTAACTAGTCCCCTCCTAACACCTATGCTAAATAACCTGTGTAAGAAAGATGCATATACTTACCTATTTTCAGGATTCTGAAGTGGTGATGTTACCCATAGGCCCATCTGTTGTTCGTGTCCCCTCCTCTCCCCTGAAGTCACGCTGGCTGACACAAGGGGTCAAGTGACCGGACTACAGCAGTCTGAAAATAGGTAAGTATATACATCTTTCTTACCCAGTTAGAATAGGTGATTGGAGGGGGGCAGTTTTAAGCAGAAATTTCACTATAAATTTTGAGTGTATGCCCCCAGGTTCTTTACTGGTCAATGACTATTGAGTCTGCTCACTTTGCAAGGGAATTTGCCCCAGAGCTTAGTTAATGTGGTAAAGTTTCATGTTGCAAAGGATATCTAATCACATGCAGCGAAAAAAGACAAAATTATTTGCTTACACCTGATTGGATGAAGTAAGTCAACAGAGCTTAATCTCATTTACTATGCTCTGGGGCAAATTCACATACAGGGTGAATAGTCTATTTTCCTTTAGTAAATCAACTCCACTTAGGCTTCATGTACTTATAGCCTATTGTGATCGCCTGCTGCAGGAAAACGCAAAAACGCTGCAAAAATGCACCTCGATTTTGCCGCGTTTTGTGGCCTGTGGTCAGAAGTTTACTATCCTGAACAAGCATCTTTGGTGATCAGGAGAGGGAGGTTGAGGAAGGTTGAACCTCCCCTAAACGCAGCAGCTCCTAAACCATCCTAAAAGCCTATGTGTACATGGACACTAAGGTTTTTATGAAGTTGAGTTTAGGAGCTTTGGCAAAAAAAACACCAAAAGGTCCTAATCCTAAACTCAAGTTTATGAGCTGTAGTTTACATGAAGCCTAAGGGAGTGAGGGATTATAAACTATACATAGTAGCAATGATTCTAATACCCTGTTTCCCCGAAAATAAGACCTAGCGTGATTGTCGGTAATGTCTGCAATATAAGCCCTACCCCCAAAATAAGCCCAACCCTGTTTCCTCGAAAATAAGCCCTACCCTGAAAATAAGACCTACAAGGACTAGGGCTTATTTGGGGGGTAGGGCTTATATTGCAGCCATCACCGACAATCACGCTAGGTCTTATTTTCGGGGAAACAGGGTGTGAACCTTACTCAGTTTTACACTTTATAATCTAAACATATTGCCCTAAAGCAGACACCTCTGACTGTCATGCTATTACATTTATCAGTCAAAAAAGCATGTTTGCCCTTCTCTGATATAGTTTTTTCACTGGAATCTGATGTTCCCAGACTAAGATCCCCTAACTTCTAATGTACCTTTGCAGTAGGAAAGCCTTTACTGTTAGAATGCCAGTTGTCAGAGCTTAGACAAAAAGTCAAAGGGAATCAGACTACAATAACAAAGAGAAACTAAATCAGAGAGGAGCACAGAAGAAGCTTTCCTAAATAATAAAGGTAACAGCAGCCAACTTATAGTGTCTGCTGTTGGGCAGAAAGTTTATGTTATAACATTTAAAATTTAGTATTGTTCACTTTAAAACATTAACACATATCGTTCAGCATACTTACACCATGATGGTGTAAGTTACATTATAATCTTATCTTACATGTTCATCCAAACTTATCAAACATTATATATTTCCTTTATTGTACCTTGCTGTCTGCAATATGATTCAGTAAAGCCATATACTTGGAGACTGATACTGATTGTACACAAAATGATTGCTTCTTTCTAAAATGGCTGCAGTATAATTAATGTGTCTGTCTTCTTTGCTATAGAAATGCCACTATATATCAGAGATGGTTGGCTTCTGGAGTGTGTTATGTTATGTCTGGATCCTGCACAAAATGGGTAATGATTGTCATTCAGTAAAAGACCTTGCTTTCTGGGGTGCACACTGTGAAAAATGCAAACACATTTTGTTGATTCATGTGACAAAACACTGTATACATGTCCTCTTGGCTTATCTTATCCCAAGAGTTTTGTATTTGTTTTATATATATTGTATACAGTATACTGTATACTGATATATATATATATATATATATATATATATATATATATATATATATATATATATATATGAGAAATCTCATGGATAAATGTGCCTTTTCTGCTTCTCTGTGAATTAAAATTACTGTATTACCTCCTGATGCTTTTTGACCTGAATGCAATGTATTATTGGAAAGATTGCGAATAACATGGTACTGCAAGCATCAGGAGTTTGCATGTTTAAAGAAAGTCTGATAGTTTTCCTATTTAAAATACCCACTATGTAAAATGTCTTCCTTTTGGCAAATACTGTAATACTGTAAACAAATCATCCGGAAAAAAAATGTTCCTGTTTGTGCTCAGTGATTGATATAGAGGAACAGATCATGTGTGTGTAGACCGACCTGTAGTTTTATGGCAAGGTCTACATGTCCAATGCATGCTTACTGTACTTGTTCATTGTGTTATATAGTATATTATATAATCAATTCATTGTGCATCAATGGTAAACATGGACATTAATGTGGACTTGAAAATATAAGCTACATTTTAGTAAAAAAAAAAAACCTTAACCATGGCTTCCAGAATATTTAGGGATGCATTTCCAAAACAGTTCACAGAGCTATTCGTGCTGTGAAACTGTGTGAACATTTGTTCTGTGCATTTAAGTAACACCATCAATTCATACAGCGCTTTACATACTGTACATTCACATCAGTCCCTGCTTCTTTAGCAAACTAAACATAATCTAGTTAAAGTTTAGGTCTACATTTGTTGAGATATTGAGGCTGATTTACTAAAAAAATAGGAATGTTCACACAAACAATTGTGTGCATATTTACTTCAATTATCCAATCATGTGAAGATGAAACAGTAAAATTGTAAAAACAATTATTTTCTTTTCACATAACTGGAAATTTGGAGTGAATTTTCACACAATGTATCCTTAAATAAATAAGCCTTAAGGTATCAGCCACTCAGGGAGTCATTGATTTGAAAGCGTCGTCTGCCTCATAGGGGACTACTTATAAATATTGAAAATCAAATAAAGTATCTGATTCACCATAGGAAACTTCTCACTTTACCTGCATGTTTTTCTTATGTTTTAACCTGCATAGACTTACACTGTGAAAAGGAAAATTAAAGCACAGCCATTGTGTAGAATCACAAAGCAGGAAGCGGTGCCTGAATATGTAGTACACAAATATAGATTACAATATGTATATTTAAAATTCTAAACGTAACATGTATATGATGTGTTGTAGCCTCCCTGGTGGTTTTCCCGAGTGTGGCTCGGGGTTAAAATTCAGCACCATTAGCGGTAACCCCGAGCCACACTCGGGATTACATCGCAGGATCCTGGTGCCTCCTTACTTACTTTGTCCCCGGGATCCTGCGATGTCCCCCGCAGTGTCCGAGGGCTCCGTCCTCCTCCGAAGCCTCTCCTTGCCAGGCTCCATTCCCTTCGAGCGTCGCGACGCATGGGGGCGGAGCCTGGCGGCAAATTAAAAAAAAGTAAAAATCATAACACATACAGTACTGTAATCTTACAGATTACAGTACTGTATGAAATGATTTCACATCACTTTTCTCCCCAGTGCTTTGGCCCATGCCCTGCATGCAGTTTTACATGATATACACTGTTCTTTCTGCCTGGAAACTGGAGATTGTTCATAGCAACCAAAAAGTGTCCCTTTACATCAAAAGTGGCTTTAGACCAGCTAGAAAACAGCGATAGTAAATTAGAACACTTGCAGAATTGAGCGATAGTGAATTGTGGGGAAATTTATTTTATTACTATTTTTTTTTTATTTTTTTTATTATTTATTTTTATTTATTATATTATAATTTATGTTTTTGTGTTTCAAACTTTATCATACCCGGGATATCTACTAGACTCTGGTTTGGACAGATTTAAGTGTGTTATTGTTAAGATTTACAGACCTACAATATAAAACGCCAAATTTCTATGCAAAATAATTGTACTGCTTTCAGCACCTAAAATCCGAAATAATCATACCGCCAGGGAGGTTAAGGATTAGCTCTTATTTGTAGTGTTAATTACATCATGCTGATCCCTTTTGCAAGTTTATGTAAAACCCACTGAAAGGACTAGAAATTTAGATAAAGTGCTAATTTTAGAAATTTGGATGGGTTATCTTTTTTAGTAAATGTAATAAGCCAACATGGGCTCAGTCATTAGAAAGCAAAATATAATTTGTAGAGTGGAGGAAAAACATTTATTTAGTAACAGTACAGTATATTATAAGCACAACTTGTAACCGATCAGCCATAACATTACAACCACCCACCATAACCCATCAAGACATATATTCCCTTGGACCTTTAAGAGTCCTGTAAATTGTGAGGTAGGGTCTCCATGGGTCAGACTTGTTTTTCCAGCACATCCCACAGATACTCGATTTGATTGAGATCTGGAGCATTTGCCCAAGTCAACTTCTCAAACTTGTGTTCTTCAAGCCATTCTCAAAATTCATCATTCAGGGCCACCTTCTTCCATTGCTTTGTGGTCCACTTTTGATGCTTATGTGACTATTGTACACACTGTTGACTGTGGACATGGGTCAGCATGGACAGCCTGACTGGTCTACAGGTAAACAGCCTCATATGCAACAAACTGTGATGAACTGTGTGTTCTTACACCTTTATATTGAACCAACATTAACTTTTTCAGCAGAGCAGTAGCTCTTCTTTTTGATTGGGAAAAACCAAGAGAATATAGTTCTCTTAAGAGGATCAACACAGAACACTAGGGTAATTACAAACTGGCTTTATTAGTACAAAAAAGTAACCACTACAAATTGAACAAAAGGAGGGGGGTGGGCAATGGATAGATGGCTGGCACAGACCTATTAAAACTAAGACAACGTTGTCAAAGGGTTAAAAACAAAGGGAGCCGCGGCTACACATCCCACACATACACAACAGATATTCACCACTGACACAAACTATAAGTAGACTGATTAACTGTTTGTGAGTCCAAGACAGGAGTAGGAAGTTCTTGATGAATAAAGTATTGCTGCTTTGACCCTCTTAAGAGAACTATATTCTCTTGTTTTTTCCTGTATGCATTTAGGGCAATCACAACTGCATCCAACTGTGTTCATTTGGATGAATGATTTATACTCACTTGCTATTGTGGTTTACATTTTTTTATTAATTTTGGATGATCCAGGCAAACTTTTGTTATATTTCTTCTTTTTGCTTGGACTACACGGGCTTGCCTTCACCCCCTAAATGTATCAATGAGCCTTGACCAACTATGAACCTGTTGCCAGTTTTCCTTCTTTGAACCACTTTTGGTAGGTCCTTACCACTGCAGACCAGGAACATCCCACAAGAGAGGTAGGTTTGGAGATGCTCTGACCCAGTCATCCAGCTATTACAAATTATCCCTTGTCAAAGTCACTCAAATCTTTACACTTGCCCTTTTTTCTGCTTTAAACACATCAACTTCACAGAAAATATGTTCACTTGCTGCCTAACATATCCCGCCCATTTTCAGGTGTCATTGTAACGAGATCAATGTTATTCACTTTACCTTTAAGTGGTCATAATGTTATGGCTGATTGGTGTAAAAGGCAGGTGCCAATATGTTTTGACCATGTACCTCAAGAGCAGTTTCTTCATCTATTCCCCCTTGAAAAACATGTTGAAGAGTCAGTAATTGTATAGCTGCTTTGTGTTAATATAGTCCCATGCCAGTCATTAACTTCCTCTGTCTAATGTGTGCACAGCACGATAGTTGTAGCTTCTCTGTGTATATAATGTACATCAAATATTCCTTGACCAATTACACTGATTTGATGTTTTAGGCCAGAAGTCTATAATTAGAAATAAAAATACTATTTTAAAATTGCAGAAGGACTGCTTATCTTTATAATTGAATTGTTATACACTGTGTTATGCCTGTTAAAGTACTTCAGTTCTTGTAATGTAATGTTAATGATGACCTCATTAGGCCTTACTCAATCAATCCTTATTAATGTTATCATCTTTGTAATCATCATGGGCCATATCAGATAAGATTTAAAACTGTTTTTATGTGTTCATTGTTATCAACATTCTTAGGGATTAAGATGTGTCTATCTTAATATTTGTTATCTAGAAAATGAAGCTAGAGAGCTAATTCTACAAGATTTGTAGTCAAAATGTCATTCTTCCCAAGGTAATAAAAGGCAAATATGTTCTTGGCGAATTATAAGATTTAAATGGTACACATCTGCAACCCATTTTTTGTATATCATGCTTTAAAGCTGCAGCATTTTGATACTAAAATAAATGTACTTCCTGTTGTAAAATCATCATCCATTTATTTTTAAAGTCTGTTTTTGAAGTATGTTTATTCCCCAAAAAGGTCCCTTATTCCTCTTCCTGCTGTCTTCCTGTTTGCACGACCATGATGATATGATGATATGGCTTTACAGTAGGTTGCATACACTCCTAGTTGTAGTCTGCACAAAGAGGCAGAAGCATAAGGTAATGATTCTTTTTGTTAGCTGGTATGATCTGCATGGTACCTGGCCAATCTCCATTAACTTGGAGGTATGGAGATGGGAATAGGGACCAAAGTACATGTTAGAAAAAAAGACCCCAAGATCTACCCACTTACACGTCCCAACCATGTTTTGGATTTCCCTTAGACTCACTGGAAATGTAGTGCTCAGTTCCCCATCGGATGTGACATGAGGCTTAACACATTGTTAAGAGACAGAGGATGATTTTACAGGGAATAATAACAAGACTGCAGGGCACGGTTAAGGAATCTAACAATAAAAGGTTGGCAGACTAGACCCTGTATGATGTTTAATTTGCAAAAGCAACATCTCCATGAAGTTTCTTGGGGTGGGTATCCTGATGGTGACAACAGTGAAGTATTCCTACATATGCTTTATAAGCCATTGGTAGTCTTTAACCACTTCAATACCAGGCACTGAGACACCTTCCCGCCCAGGCCAATTTTCAGTTTTCAGCGTTGTTGCAATTTGAATGACAATTGTGCGGGCATGCTACACTGTACTGAAACAATTTTTTTGTCATTTTGTTCCCACAAATAGAGCTTTCTTTTGGTGGTATTTGATCACCTCTGTGGTTTTTATTTTTTGCGCAACAAATATAAAAAGACTGAAAATTTTTTAAAAAAAACAAGTTTTTCTTTGTCTCTGTTAAAATTTTTTCTAAATAAGTATGTTTTCTTCTTCAATGACGGGCACTGATATGGCTGCACTGACGGGCACTAATACAGCAGCACTGATGGGCACCGATGAGGAGGCACTGATGAGGTGGCACTGATGGGCACTGATAGGTGGCACTGATGGGCACTGATAGGTGGCACTGGTATGCGGCACTGATGGGCACTCATAGGTGGCACCGATGGGCACTCATAGGCGGCACTGATGGGCATTCGTAGGTGGCATTGATGGGTACTTATGGGTGGCACTGATGGTACTTATGGGTGGCACTGATAGGTGGCACTGATGGGCACTGATGGGCACTGATAGGTGGGCACTGATGGGCATGGATGGGCACTGATAGGTGGCACCGATGGAGGCTCTTTACCAAGATCGGTGGAGCGGTGTGTCAGATTGACACACCGCTCCACCGATCATCGTGATGCGCACACCCGCGGGCACACGGCGGCATGTTATCCTGCTAAAGGGAGGGGGTGGTGGTACAGAAGGTAACAGCTGTGGGGGGGGATCTGTAGGAGGTGGCCAAAGTACACTTTTTAGGTGGAGGTAGGCTTCCCCGAATAAATACATTTTCAGGGATTGTCTAAAGTTGACAGGGTAGGGGCTAATTATGGCTTTGTATGTTTTGCTTAGTATTTATAATTCTTTATATTGGGCTAGTGGAGGCCAGTGAGAAAATTGGCAAAGAGGGGCATCTTGCACAAGGTCATTAAGTAAGGTGTATGAGTCTAACAGTAGCAATCGTAATAAACTGAAGGGGGGAATAGCCTACTTAAAAGTAGGCCAGTGAGAAGGGAGTGGCTGTAGTCAAGGCAGGAGATAACTAGGTAGTCAATAAGTTGTTTTCTGGTGTTAGTTAAAAAGGGGCAAATTCTGGAAATGTACATAGGTTAAGGTGGAAAGATTTAGCCAGTGGTTGGATGTGGGGCCTGAGGAAGATTACACCTAGCAGCCTGCCATGTGTGGAGGGACCAATAATTGTGCTTCTGATCTTAATGCTAAAGTCATGAAGGGAAGGCAGGGGATTGTGGAGGAGGAAACATCAGAAGCTCAGTTTTGGACAGATTAAAGCGGAGTTCCATCCACATTTGAAACTTTTCGCCCCTGCATTTGTGACTACTGCTCGATTTATCATTGGGCACTTTTTTCCAGCAATGTTTTTTCCGCTGTTCCTCACCGCGGCAAGGTATGTAATTTCTGAACAGCGACCGCGCATTGGCTCCTGGGATATGAGTTCATCAATCCCAGGAGCCATTGGGCATCCTCCACCTGTAGCATCGCAATATTCATGTCCCAGAAAAAGCAACGAGTGGGCTTCAGATGCCCCCACTCAAAATGGGAGTTGGCTCAAGATGGTAGCAGGAAGACCAAAGTACATTTTTTAACCAGAAAAAGACTACTAAAACATACATTTATTATTCATTCCGATTTCTATATGTCAACCATCACATGGGTGTTTAAAAAAAAAAAAACAGCTGGAACTCCGCTTTGTTTGAGGAAATAGTGTGACATCTATACTGATATGTCACTTAGTAAATTTGTTATATATGAGAAGATTGAGGGATCAGCTGGAAAGTTGAGAGATAGACCTAGGTTTTGTTAGCATAGAGATGGTATTGGAAACCATTGGAGGCCATGAACTGGCCCGGGGAAGAGTTGCAGAGAGAGAATAGGAAAGGTCAGAGCTTTGGTAATCCAATGAAAAGAGGAAGATAGAGTTGTAGGTGACACTGAAGGTGAGATGAGATAGGTAGGAGGAGAACCAGGAAAGAGCAGAGTCGTGGAGGCCAAGAAAGTGGTGTTTAATGAGGAGGAGTGGGTGGTCAACCCTTAGCAAAGGCTGCGGAAAGGTCTAAGAGTTTGAGTATGGAGTAATGGCCATTGATTTTAGCAGTTAGTAGGTCATTAGTGAGTTTTAGTAGGGCAGTTTCCGTGGAATGTTGTGGGTGAAAGCCAGACTGCAGGGGGTCAAGAAGGTAGTTACTAGTGAGGTAGCAACTTACACAGTTGTGGACAAGGCGTTCAAAACCCTCAGTGAGGGTTTTTGTAAGTATGGGGGTAACCAGTGCATGTTTGAGAGGGGAAGTGTCTGCGATGAGGGAGAGATAAAAGATGTGGGTTAGAGAGTGTAGGATAGAGCAGGAGGGGGGCCATAGTAGTTGTGTGGGGACAGGGTCCAGTAGACAGGTGGTGAGGTGGGCCTCAGAAAGGAGTTTGGCAACTTCCCTAGTGGTAACAGGGTCAAAGGGAGAAAGTATTGAGTGAAGTGTTGGGCATAGTATGTTGGTTGGAGAAGAAAGCTGAACACTGGAGATATAATCAAAAATTGTATTGCTCTTCATTTTGAAATGATTGGCAGTCTCCTGGGAAGTAAGTTAGTGGGTGGAGGCAGTGGGGATGAAGTAGAATATTAAGGGTGTAAAACAGTTGATGAGGACTGGCTAAAAGGGTTTTGATGGGAGTGGTATAGTAGATTTGTTTAGCAGCATGGGGGCATGAGTTGTATTTGAGAAGGGCAAATTTGTAGAGGGTGAAGACTTGCAGGAATTTAGTTTTACGCCATGCTTGCTCAAGAGTACAGCTGTTTTTCTTGAGAATTCAATTGTCATCTGTTTGCCAGGGTTGTAGCAGACAGGGCCTGGTTCTGTGTGTAGAGAGAAGAGCAAGTGTGTCCAGAAAGGATAAGAATAGGGTGTTGTAGACAGAAAAGGGAAGGGTTGAGGTGATGAAGGTTTCTAAAGGTAACATTTTACTGATTGGAGGCATTGGGGATTAGAGACAAGAAGAGTGTGAAACTGATAAGGTTGTATGTAGCACCCTCTAGTGTGCTAGGAGAGTAAAGTGTTTTTTTTTTTCTCTTAGGACAGGTACATTTCCAGGCTTGGCTGGTAGCCCAGCCTGGGTGTGTTTTGGGATCTGGGTTGGTGGTGGGTCAGAGTAGCGCTGGGTGACTCACAGGTGGCATCACTAGGACCACCTACTTCATATAGAAGTCCCAAGTTCTAACTTTTTTTTCCATGGGCATCTCATAAGTCCCCATCCCAATCCAAGTTGAATCCCCCACAATAAAACAAAGCGCAAGGGCTGCTTTCATGTCTCTGGATGAATGACAAGTGTGTGCCTGGCTGGGGCAGGGTGACAGATGAACCACAATACTCAGCAGCCCCTACGGGGGCACTGCTACATTTGGGGGCTCTTTTCGGGACCATCTCTTCACAGGTAACCTGACAGCCGTTGCCCCTAGCAACTGTACTTGACCGAGGCGAGGAACTGCACTTTGTTCACCAATTGAGGAATTGAACTTTGGGGAAGGACTGGTGTGCTCTGCATGCATTCAGTGATATAGTATCAAGTGCCATTGCCAAACAGCATGAGCTGCTTGCTAATTATTACTGCCTACTTACCCAGTTGCCCCAACCGCGGCTGGGGTGGACACTTGTGCCAATCTTGCAACCCAGGAATTGTTTTACCACATGCTGTCACACATGCCAACTACAGCGGGCCCATGAATTACAAGTATGTCCAGCATTCTGCTATTGCTGGACATTCTGAACATTTGCTCCAAACTACTGCTTTGAACAGTAAAGTGTGCCTGGAACTGTCTACTGTTGCCCGGGGTGATCTGAGTCAGTCTGTGGGTGCCTGCGGGCGGGACTGTGCTACAAATGTTCCCTTCAGTGAGGTATGGGCTACAAACTTTATTGCTGCTACCAACAACCAACGGAACAGTCAGCGGTCATCTACTCTCAGTTGCTCGGGCATTGCCGAGCGACATGCCTGGACAAGTCCTGCTAGTTTCAGCATGCCTGCAAACTTCAGTTCATCTAACAAGGGATTACAGCAGCAAGCCAGGGGAGGGGCCTGCCTATCAGTTTCACAGACACCAGTCTGTCTGGAAGCAAGGGGGCCCTGATACACCCTAGAGGAGACCCTGAGTTCCCTGATAGCAGAGATCATGAAGCGGGAGGTTGCCTGGCTTGCAAAAGCAGACACTGGTGAACACAGGTGTCCGGTTGGAGCATCGCGATGGATTCGCCCTTGGGATGATCGATGGGATGAAGCATCTGTGCTTGCTGTGTCCAGAGTGCTGGGTTCCAATTGCGGTGGTCAGTGCCTGGATCCGGCGCAGTCACTGTGGCGAATCATTCACCCGGCTTGCATACAGCCAGCAGATGCCACAGTACTACAATGTGGACCTGCACTGAGGACTGTGTTGCGTGCAGCCGCAGCCATCCCTGAAGGCTGGAGCAGGCCTGGAGTCATCACCGAATGGCGGGGTGGAGTCTGAGCCTGGTGACTCCCCTGCGAAAAGCGACATAGGAGAAGAGGAGTCTGTGGTCTGGTCTGGGACCTGGTACCTGTGAGTACTGCCATGCAGGAGCCAGATAATGTCCCTGAAATCCCGGTCGCTGATATGCCCCTTGCTATCCCTATCTGGAAGGAGCCAGTGTTGGAGGGGAGTGCGCCCTCAGGTGAGTCAGAAGGGGGCCATAAATTGGGGATCCCCCAGACTGTTAGCGGAGTTCGGTGCCTGGAGAGATTAGCAGACTGGTCATCTCCTAGTAGTGGTTCGGAAGAGGAATGGGAGACAGGAGGTTCCCAGGTCCTGGAGGTCCAATCCGAAGGAGGAGAAGAGCCAGACTTTGCTGGGGAAACCGAAGAAGCTACAGGAACCCCCATCAGTAGCAGACAACTGTTCTACAACAGACCTTCCACCACCCAAACCAGAGCAGCTGGATACAGGCAGTGGGTCAAGAGGTCCCCGGATGCTTGTGTCCTCCCTGGAAAAGGAAAGCACAGAGAACTGCCCATGTTTTCCCAGCTCCAGCGGTTCAGCACAAAGTTGCTCTGGAGTGGGGTCTGGACTATCCCTGTGTCCTGCCCGAGACCATAGACATCATTGAGAACTTCCGGGGAGAGTGGGAGGAGGACTTGGTTTGGGAGTACTTGCACATCCTCAAACCTTTGCGGGTGCCAGTGTGTGAGGAAACCTGGGCCCGCTTTGAGGACATTCAGCAAGAATTGCGGCTTGGGAGAGCAATTTACAAAGACGGGGTGAGTCTTTGTGAATTGGCCTACGAAGAGTCACTCAGTCTCCATCAGGGAGGAGGGGGGAGGTAGGAAGAGACTGCCTGACCCACACCTTTATGCATGAGGAAGACTGTTGGAGATACAGCCATCATGAAAGTGGTCACTGCTGGAGAGTTGACGTATGTATGTGTTTTTTCTTCCCTGTATAAAGCGTGTAGATAGATGTTAGCTCAGGATGCTGTTATGTTTTGCATTCGTTTAGGATCTTCTGGGATGGGATGGCTGTCCATCCCTCTATGGCTGAGTCAAGACCTCTGCGAGCAGTATATCTGCATGAGCATTAATTATTGACACACATAATTAATCAAGAAATTAAGAGCATCATTAAAATTTTAAATATGATTTAAAATGATTTGGAAGTATTCAATAAAAGAAAAATAAATCTTCTCATTCACTGTTTATCACCCCGTAGATATGTGGTTATTGTTTTTACTATAAAACAGGTTTGGCTAAAAAATGGCTATCATCTTCCTAATGTTACCAGTGGTATTTAGTTTAATTTGTATTTCTCCTTTTATAATGGCTAAGAAATATTTCAACTGCTGTGAACATAAAAAGCCTACAAATTAGCATGGGCATGATAAAGCACCATCCGCTGGCAGTTGGCCTTTAACGATACTGAAAAAATGTCATTCAACTGATACGTCTGTTAACAGTTATGTGCTTTTAGCTAAACCTCAAGCAGAGCAAGTTCAGCAATGTTAGTCAATGCCAGTCGACAAAAGTTGTTCATCACACAGAGTACAAACATCAGCTTTGACAGCAAGCCTTTCAATAAAAATAAATGTGATGCTCAGTAATTGTCATTGTTTTGCATGCTCATATTCATCTTTTAACAAACACAGGTTTTCAGAATCCACAAGCAACCTTTTTGGTTATATAAGTCTTATCATTGCTGCTAATGTAATGAAATGTGCATGTGTTTATTCATAATATGGCATTCATCACTTGCCAATGGCAAAGAAACAGATTTTAATTTTTTTGTATTTATTTCAGTTCCCTGTGTGATATAGAAATTCTTGCTAGACTTTAAAATCTTCCAAATCTGGCTATAAAAATGTATGCCCAAGAGTTTAACTGCCCAAAGTATGGACAAAGAGAAAATTCATAGCAACGAGTTTCTGGACTTCTTTATTTCAGGAGGCTAGATAAATACTGGAAATAGTTGAATTTTCTAAAGGACCATGCAATTCAGACTAATGGGACCAAAGGTTGTAGGCTTTGCATTTTACCAATATACGTGGTTATGACCCCTACTTACAACAATCTTATATTTGTTCTTTCAACAAATGTTAATGTAGAAAAACCTGGCACTGTGACCCTAATGTGTGGTCTTTTATCCCCTTCTGATACAAAATATTAGCCCTAACTTTAAACTATACAAGAAATCCTAGAAATATTAGTGATCTGAGACAGCTTTATAGAGAGGGATGGTCCAAAATCATATCTAATGATTATGCAAATCTAATAAGCTGCAACAAAACATTTATAGAAGTTATCCAAGGTTCAAGGAGGTATTAACCACTTACAGGCCGAAAGATTTGGCTGCTTAATGACCAGGCCATTTTTTGCGATGTGGCTCTGCGTCGCTTTAACCACTTGAGCCCCGGACCATTATGCTGCCTAAGGACCAGAGGTCTTTTTCCAATTTGGCACTGCGTCGCTTTAACTGCTAATTGCGCGGTCATGCAATGCTGTACCCAAACGAAATTTGCGTCCTTTTCTTCCCACAAATAGAGCTTTCTTTTGATGGTATTTGATCACCTCTGCGGTTTTTATTTTTTGCGCTATAAACGGAAAAAGACCGAAAATTTTGAAAAAAAATGATATTTTCTACTTTTTGTTATAAAAAAAATCCAATAAACTAAATTTTAGTCATACATTTAGGCCAAAATGTATTCGGCCACATGTCTTTGGTAAAAAAAATGTCAATAAGCGTATATTTATTGGTTTGCGCAAAAGTTATAGCGTCTACAAACTAGGGTACATTTTCTGGAATTTACACAGCTTTTAGTTTATGACTGCCTATGTCATTTCTTGAGGTGCTAAAATGGCAGGGCAGTACAAAACCCCCCCAAATGACCCCATTTTGGAAAGTAGACACCCCAAGGAAATTGCTGAGAGGCATGTTGAACCCATTGAATATTTATTTTTTTTGTCCCAAGTGATTGAAAAATGACAAAAAAAAAAAAAAAAAAAAATATTTACAAAAAGTCGTCACTAAATGATATATTGCTCACACAGGCCATGGGCCTATGTGGAATTGCACCCCAAAATACATTCTGCTGCTTCTCCTGAGTATGGGGATACCACATGTGTGGGACTTTTTGGGAGCCTAGCCGCGTACGGGGCCCCGAAAACCAATCACCGCCTTCAGGATTTCTAAGGGTGTAAATTTTTGCTTTCACTCTTCACTGCCTATCACAGTTTCGGAGGCCATGGAATGCCAAGATGGCACAAAACCCCCCAAAATGACCCCATTTTGGAAAGTAGACACCCCAAGCTATTTGCTGAGAGGCATATTGAGTCCATGGAATATTTTATATTTTGACACAAGTTGCGGGAAAGTGACACTTTTTTTTTTTTTTTTTTTTTTTTTTCATAAAGTTGTCACTAAATGATATATTGCTCACACAGGCCATGGGCATATGTGGAATTGCACCCCAAAATACATTTAGCTGCTTCTCCTGAGTATGGGGATACCACATGTGTGGGACTTTTTGGGAGCCTAGCCGCGTACTGGACCCCGAAAACCAATCACTGCCTTCAGGATTTCTAAGGGTAAAAATTTTTGATTTCACTCTTTACTGCCTATCACAGTTTCGGAGGCCATGGAATGCCCAGGTGGCACAAAACCCCCCCAAATGACCCCATTTTGGAAAGTAGACACCCCAAGCTATTTGCTGAGAGGCATGGTGAGTATTTTGCAGCTCTCATTTGTTTTTGAAAATGAAGAAAGACAAGAAAAAACATTTTTTTTTTTTCTTTTTTCAATTTTCAAAACTTTGTGACAAAAAGTGAGGTCTGCAAAATACTCACTATACCTCTCAGCAAATAGCTTGGGGTGTCTACTTTCCAAAATGGGGTCATTTGGGGGGGTTTTGTGCCACCTGGGCATTCCATGGCCTCCGAAACTGTGATAGGCAGTGAAGAGTGAAATCAAAAATTCACGCCCTTAGAAAGCCTGAAGGCGGTGCTTGGTTTTCGGGGTCCCGTACGCGGCTAGGCTCCCAAAAAGTCTCACACATGTGGTATCCCCGTACTCAGGAGAAGCAGCAGAATGTATTTTGGGGTGTAATTTCACATATTTCCATGGCATGTTTGAGCAATATATCATTTAGTGACAACTTTGTGCAAAAAAAAAAAAAAAAAAAAAAAAATTTGTCTCTTTCCCGCAACTTGTGTCGCAATATAAAATATTCCATGGACTCGACATGCCTCTCAGCAAATAGCTTGGGGTGTCTACTTTCCAAAATGGGGTCATTTGGGGGGGTTTTGAACTGTCCTGGCATTTTATGCACAACATTTAGAAGCTTATGTCACACATCACCCACTCTTCTAACCACTTGAAGACAAAGCCCTTTCTGACACTTATTGTTTACATGAAAAAGTTTTTTTTTTTTTGCAAAAAAATTACTTTGAACCCCCAAACATTATATATTTTTTTAAAGCAAATGCCCTACAGATTAAAATGGTGGGTGTTTCATTTTTTTTTTTCACACAGTAATTGCGCAGCGATTTTTCAAACGCATTTTTTGGGGAAAAAACACACTTTTTTTAATTTTAATGCACTAAAACACACTATATTGCCCAAATGTTTGATGAAATAAAAAAGATGATCTTAGGCCGAGTACATGGATACCAAACATGACATGCTTTAAAATTGCGCACAAACGTGCAGTGGCAACAAAATAAATACATGTTTAAAAGCCTTCAAAAGCCTTTACAGGTTACCACTTTAGATTTACAGAGGAGGTCTACTGGAAAAATTACTGCACTCGATCTGGCCTTCGCGGTGATACCTCACATGCATGGTGCAATTGCTGTTTACGTTTGACGACAGACCGCCGCTTGCGTTTGCCTTAGCGCGAGAGCAGGGGGCGACAGGGGTGTTTTTTTTTTTTTTTTTTTTTTTCTTTATTATTTTTTTGCTTTTTTAATCTTACTTTTAAACTGTTCCTTTCATATTTTTTTTTTTAATCATTTTTATTGTTATCTCGGGGAATGTAAATATCCCCTATGATAGCAATAGGTAGTGACAGGTACTCTTTTTTGAAAAAATTGTGGTCTATTAGACCCTAGATCTCTCCTCTGCCCTCAAAGCATCTGACCACACCAAGATCGGTGTGATAAAATGCTTCCCCAATTTCCCAATGGCGCTATTTACATCCGGCGAAATCTAAGTCATGAAATACTCGTAGCTTCCGGTTTCTTAGGCCATAGAGATGTTTGGAGCCACTCTGGTCTCTGATCAGCTCTATGGTCAGCTGGCTGAATCACCGGCTGCATTCTCAGGTTCCCTGTTGAGACAGGAGAGCCAGAGAAAAACACGGAAGACGGTGGGGGGGGGGGGGGGCATTCCCTCCCACGGCTTGTAAAAGCAGTCTAGAGGCTAATTAGCCGCTAAGATTGCTTTTACATGAAAGCCGACCGCTGGCTGAAAAGAATGATACCAAGATGATACCTAAACCTGCAGGCATCATTCTGGTATAACCACTCAAAGTCGTGAATGGCGTACCTGAAGACAAAAAAATGGTTAACAATGGTTAACAATAAAGCACAGTAAAGTGTAAATAATTACACACCTGAAAAACAAACATGATAAAACATAATAACAATAACAATAACAATCAATAACAATAACAATAACAATAACAATAAAACATTGCAGAATAGAATACAGTAAAAAAGAGCAGAACAATAGAGAGAGAGAAAAGAGAGAGAGAGAGAACAATAAAACAACAACTATTTTTTTTTATTTCATATTTTTTTTTTTTGTTTACACTTTTTTTGTAACTAACTTTTATAACGGTAACCGGTTCCAGGTTCGGGTCTCTCAAAATGCGATGGCATCTTGGGAGACCCTGTGAAAGTGCGCCTAGCCTGTGCAATGCTGTACCCTACGCTAATACTCAACTAGTGCATGGTAGCGTTCAAAACATTCACCAATGCAAAGACCAGGATTGTCAGGACAGGAGGGACAATAATAGCGGGTGTCACGCCTATATCCGCGCTTGCTGCAGACACGACATCTTTTTTGGGGGGTTCGTTGGGTAGGGGTACTTGGGAGGACATAAAAATGCCTCTCATGCAGCCGACTGCATTTGGTTGGGGATGTGAATGGGGGAAGTACGGGCGCTGCAGAAGCGGTGGGTTCCCAATTAGGATTGGCGAATGCAGCAGGAAGGGCACTATGGGCACGACGGGCCTGTGTTTGTCTTTTTGGTGGCAGCGGGACACTACTTGTGCTTGCCACCTCACCAGCTTCAACTGCACTTATGGGACTCGCCACGTCACCAAGTGTTACTGCAGTGCTGGTTTGACTACGACCGGGGTGTACTAGGCCGCTGGCGCTTGCCAGTTCACCAAAACGCTACCAAAAAACTGTTAGCGATCGCAGGGATCAGGCCTGACTCTGCGAACGCTGCAGTTATGCGTTTAGTGTTTTGTAAGTGACAGTGATCGATCGATACCGCACTTGGGTGGGCTGGGCCGGGCCGGGCGGAGGGGCAAAACGCAGGTGCTAGCAGGTATCTGGGCTGATCCCGCTAACACTGCGTTTTTGGGAACCCTAAACTGCTGGTGACGCTAGTATAGATCTGATCGGATCAGATATTGATGCGATCAGATACTATACCACTAAGGGAGGTGTACGGTGTGTGCGTGGGTGTTAGCGGTACTGGCGCTAATCTGACGCTGCCTGGGGCTGGTGCTTGCCAGTTCACCAAAATACTACCAAAAAAACTGTTAGCGATCGCAGGGATCAGGCCTGACTCTGCGAACGCTGCAGTTATGCGTTTAGTGTTTTGTAAGTGTCAGTAATCGATCGATACTGCACTTGGGTGGGCTGGGCTGGGCTGGGCCGGGCGGAGGGGCAAAACGCAGGTGCTAGCAGGTATCTGGGCTGATTCCGCTAACACTGCGTTTTTGGGAACCCTAAACTGCTGGGGACGCTAGTATAGATCTGATCGGATCAGATATTGATCCGTTCAGATACTATACCACTAAGAGAGGCGTATGCTGCGTGCGTGGGTGTTAGCGGTACTGGCGCTAACCTGACGCCTGGGGCTGGTGCTTGCCAGTTCACCAAAATGCTACCAAAAAAACTGTTAGCGATCGCAGGGATCAGGCCTGACTCTGCGAACGCTGCAGTTATGCGTTTAGTGTTTTGTAAGTGACAGTGATCGATCGATACTGCACTTGGGTGGGCTGGGCCGGGCCGGGCGGAGGGGCAAAACGCAGGTGCTAGCGGGTATCTGGGCTGATCCCGCTAACACTGCGTTTTTGGGAACCCTAAACTGCTGGGGACGCTAGTATAGATCTGATCGGATCAGATATTGATCCGATCAGATACTATACCACTAAGGGAGGTGTACGGTGCGTGCGTGGGTGTTCGCGGTACTGGCGCTAATCTGACGCTGCCTGGGGCGACGCATATCACCGCCGGGCGATCGGGGGGCTAAACCTTTATTCGGTAATAAACGGCGGGTTCCCTGACACTATAAAAAAATAAACAAACTAACCAGCGTCAACCGTAACGGTTATACGGTGATCAGTGGTGAAAGGGTTAACTAGGGGGCAATCAAGGGGTTAAAACATTTATTAGGTAGTATATGGGGGTCCCTGACGCTATAAAACGCTGACGGCGAACCTAAATATTTACCTCACTAACTAGCGTCACCAGCGACACTAATACAGCGATCAGAAAAATGATCGCTTAGTGACACTGGTGACAGGGGGTGATCAAGGGGTTAAAACTTTATTAGGGGGGGTTAGGGGGGTACCCTAGACCTAAAGGGGGGTAATACTAACTGTCCCAACACTAACTGTCACAAACTGACACTATGCAGTAATCAGAAAAAAAAAAAAAAAAAAAAAAAAAAAACTGCTGGTGTCAGTTTGTGACAGGGGGGGGGGGGGGGGTGATTGGGGGGGGATCGGGGGGCGATCGGGGGGGGGATCGGGGTGATTTGTGTGCCTGGCATGTTCTACTGTGTGTGTAGTGTTTGGTGCACTCACATACTTGTCGTCTCTCCTCGGGCCGGAACGGAAAATACCGACCCGAGGGGAGATGACATCACTTCCTTTGCTGCTGTTTAGCATACAGCAGCAAAGGAATGATTCGATTGGCCGGCGGCGATCGCGAGGGGGGGGCCACGAACGGATGGTCTCCCCCTCATCACCGATCGCCGCTGGACAAACGACGACCGCCTCGGGCACCGGGGGGGGGTCCGATCGGACCCCCCACCCGCGGAAGGCAAATCACGTACATGTACGTGATTTTGCCTGTCCGTGCCACTTTGCCGACGTACATCGGCGTGAGGCGGTCGTCAAGTGGTTAACTGACAGTTGTGCGGTAGTGTGACGCTGTATCCAGAAAAAATTGCGTCCTTTTTTTCCCACAAATAGAGCTTTCTTTTGGTGGTATTTGATCACCTCTGCGGTTTTTATTTTTTGCGCTATAAACAAGAAAAGAGTGCCAATTTTGAAAAAAAAAACCAATATTTTTTTACTTTTTGCTATAATAAACATCCCCAAAATGTTTTTAAAAAACAAATTCCTGCCTCAGTTAAGGCCAATATATGTTCTTCTACATATTTTTGGTAAAAAAAAATCACAATAAGCATATATAGATTGGTTTGCGCTAAAGTTATAGCGTCTGCAAACTATGGGAAAGATTTATGGCATTTTTATGGCATTTTTATTATTATTTTTATTTTTACTAGTAATGGCGGTGATCTGCGATTTTTAGTGGTACTGCGACATTGTGGCAGACAGATCGGACACTTTTGACACATTTTTGGGACCATTGACATTTATACAGCGATCAGTGCTATAAATATGCACTGATTACTGTGTAAATGTCACTGGCAGGGAGGGGGTTAACACTAGGGGGGGATCAAGGGGTTAAATGTGTATCCCTAGGTGTGTTCTAACTGTGAGGGGATAGGACTGACTGGGGAGAAGACATATCATTGTTCCTACTTAGTAGGAACAAACAATATGTCTCCTCTCCCCTGACAGAACAGGGATTTGTGTGTTTACACACACAAATCCCTGTTCCTGCTCTTGTGCACGCAATCGCATGTGGCTGGCGACGATCGCGCCCGCTGGTCACGGGCATCCAGTTTCCCGCCGTGCAGCGGGCACATACACGCTCCTCCGGGGCGGGTGCGCGCTCCATCAGGGGCGGGCACGCGCCTGTTTACTATCGACCTTAAAGGTACAGATGAACCCATACGGCAATTCGCGGGAACGAACCACTTTGCCGCCGTATATCGCGTGAGTCGGTCGGCAAGTGGTTAAAGAGTATGTAAACCCTACATTTCATATCCTTGATATGTGCCTGCTGTACCATGTACTTGTATGAAAGGGCATCCTGTTCTCTTTGTATTGCTTCCTTTGTGTGAAATCCCTGGTGTTCCTGCCACTCCCTCTGCTTTCCTATTACAAACTGACCACAATAAGCAGGAGAACACAGCGTGGTCAATTCTCTACCTGTGCAAGGAACTTGTCCTGACACGCCCCCTTCTACAGCCTGCTCTCCTACAATGATGAGACTTGTCCTGGCAAACACCCCCTACACAGCCTTTCACTGGGAAGTTCTTTGTGCTTCTTTCTCTCCTCTCCTAGTTCTTATGCAGCTGAGAACAGAGGAAATGTGATCAATTATAGAAAAAAGGGGAAAAGGGTATATATAATGTTTTATATCTACAGTATACACAAATGTTTTGCCATGCATTTCTATTTTAAACTGAATGGGTTGTTTTGAAAGGTGAGGGTTTACATATACTTAAAATTAAATAGTTCACATATGTTTTCCAGCTTGAATTGTAAATGTTTTAACCATGGGCCTGATAAACTATGCATGGTGACATTCCGGCAGCAGGGTAGCACAAAGCAGCTCACTGCCTGCTCCTTCTGGTAAGTGACACTCATTACAGGGTTACCTGTTGACTGTCTCCTCCTTCCTACAAGACTGAGGGAGAAGGAAGAGAGGAGGCAGCTTTTTCCAGCTCTAGTCTCCCTCTGGTAAGCGTCTGTACACACTTATCAGAGGGAGTTAACCTGAGGTGCAGATCTGTGCCTAGTCAGCCATATGGAGATCTAAGCGCAGACATTCGTTTATAGGGCATAGAAACTGACATTCCTATGAAAAAAATCACAATTTGTAATTTTCCTCTTCTTTTGGTGTACATGTTGCAAATCCCCACAAACATGGGCATACTATGTTTATTTGGTACATGTTAAGTACATAATATGCGTATGCCAAAAAAAAGTCAGAAAAACTATACTTTATTGGGTCCAAAATGTTCAGCAAAAACATGAAAACTTTGCATTTTAGTTTAAGGTTGCATGTGTTTTGTTCTGACTTCATTTAAGATCAGTCCACATTTTAGGAGACATTTATGCAGAAATCCAGGTAATTCCAAAGGATTTCCAAAGTTTTTTCTGCATTTGCTTTGCCATAAATCCCATCTAATTTTCACAGGTAGTTGTATCTTATCTGTGCTTGCACATGCTTGAATTTTAGCACAACTCAAGTTAATTCAGCGAATTATATAACCAGACATTTATTTTAATCCACACTCCCAGCAGACACATTTTGGAATATAGATGGAGGTGGTTTTGAAGTTACTTTCCAGCCCTTCATCTTTTATACCTGCAATGCAGTAATTCTAAGCAATGTAGCAACTTTGTAGAATAAAAATGTAAAATTCACATTATCTATCATTATATACAGTCCAGGCTTTTGTTCATTCATTAAAACCCCAACATATCAGATGAAATATTTGCATATTTTACTCTCTTAATTGGAGTATTTAGGAATTAATAGATTATTTTATGGACTGTGAAGAAAGACTATCCTATATCTTTTCACTACAAAGTATTACCTAAAATTAGCATATCATTTTCATTGTATCTGGCCTTATATTTACAACTACTGAATGACCAACTGTGTTAGATTTGTAATCTTTTTTTTTTTTTCACAATCAAAGGTTTATTAAAGTTTGTGATGTTACAATTAACTGCATATAATACAATTTAGAAAGTATAACAATTATCTATATTTAAAGGAATTACATTTAGTATCTGTTGCTTGCGTGTGAAATTTCGTCATGTAACTAAGTGACTTTTGGAGTTTAGGAATATATTTAAAAACTTTTTTTTTCAGGGAAGGAAACGATTGAGGTATTGTAATCTAATTGTTTTCAGCATAATGGTGACCATTGGAAAGACTGGAGTGCCAGCCCCACTCGAGTGGTCTTTCCTTTAAAGCTGAATTGTAATTTAGAAAATGAAATACAGCTAGACTTTTGTTTTAATTTTGATCAGTTCATGTTAATATTTTACCTTTATTGCCTCGAGGCCCAGCTCTTTTCTTTTTAAATTCCCTTGAGTCTCTTAATGTTTATTTTTTTTCTTTTAGTAATGTTTTTGTTTCACACATAATATTTATAATATACGTTTTGTAGTTTACCCTATTATATTATACTGTACATATGCTTTAGTGATAGATTGGGCTTTAAGTTGGTAGCAAATTTGGATGCATTTTATTGTATTTCTTTTTTGCATTTTCTTGTTTTTGTCCTAAGGCAATGTTAATGTAATTTTGTACATCCCCATACATTTTCCACAAAATATAGTTAAGAAATTGTGCTGATTAATATTATATTACAATAGTGTAACTTATGGTAATGGTAAAGCTCAAAGTGAAGATATGTGTTTTACTTTAGGATAACTTTATTCCCCTTTCTAGATAAGATTAAGTAAGGTTTATCAGGGCACACATTAGTATGATGGCAACTTTTTTTTACAGGTTTGCAATCACTAAAAATTCTAATGGCATTACATTCACTTACATGAACATTTGATGGATGCACTGTGAAGGCAGATCATCCAAGATTATTTTATTACTTGGTGAGATAAGGCATGATACCTTCCTGATGTTGAGTACATGTGGCCTGATATATTTTAGGAGGGGGCCAGCATTTGTCTCCCCCTTTCCTGGCCAGTCATCTTCCATTTCATGCTTGGATGGGGGTTTGGTATGAATTTCGAGACAAGCCCACATCATTTATTTTTTACCTGGAGAACACCCTTAAAATCCAAAACAAACCCTCATCTAGATAAGGGTTCTGTATTAACATTTTAGGGGTAACCAGCATTTGTCTCCCCCTTTGCTGGCCAGTCAGCTTTCATTTCATGCTTGGATGAGGGTTTGGTATGGATTTTGAGGCAAGCCCACATCATTTATTTTTTGCCTGGGGCACACCCTTAAAATCCAAAACAAATCCTCATCTAGATAAGAGTTCTGTATTAACATTTTAGGGGTAACCCATATGAAATTTTTGGTGTTTTTTGTCATTCTTGCTGAAGGATATACTACATCAAAAGTAAAATTTTAGAGAGAAAAACTGTTGTTCATTTACATTTTTTAAAAGAATAGAACCCCAATAATATATTTTGGAGGTCCCCATGCAATGTTTTACAAATAAATTCCAACATGTCAGTGACATTTTTTATACCAGCAATTAAAATGATATTTTTTTCTTTCTGAATGTAACTTTGTTGTAGTACATTGTATACATTTTACAAGTGAGAAACTCCACATGAGAGTTTAAGACATCTCCCCGGGCATGTTATTAAAAGAATTAGGCATTTTTAATGTTTCACTTTATTAATTATGAAACTACTCCCTGCAAACATTTTTTTTTTACATTAGTACATGTACCCAAGAGCAGTGCCAATCCACTGATGCCTACTTGACCAGCCCTTGTCTATTAGCCTTTGAAATGGTCAGGATTGATTTTAAAGATTTGCTTGTTATTGACTTCAACAGGGTTTTGATTAGCATTCAAACTTGTGAGCTGTTCTGTGAACATCTTCTAAATCAAACCCAGGCATGTTCAGCTCATCCCTATTTAGTAACACAACATTACTGGATGTAAGAAACATAAATATATATATTTAATTGGGTTGACTTAAGATCGGCTGTAGCCAAAAATGTAAATACAGAAAACACATGTAAAAGAAGACACACTTACCTGTCCTGGTAGCCATTCTTGGAATCTTTCATACATACAGTTCCCCTTGAGTGCGTGTCTCACACAGTATCAGATCACGACCACAAAAATTGAGAAGTTTGAAAATAAACATCCCCTAGCTGGGAGGATGCAGTGGGATTGCTCAATTATTGGAATCTTTAGTCTGTTGCTGAGCAAAGCCAACCAAAGAATCTTCACATTCAACACATTTCTGGGTGTGTTCAATGCCTACAACTCCCAACTCACTTTTTATCCTGCTGACCCCTACATCACTAGCGGATTTTTTTGTGTTTGTAATTATTAGTGACAAAGATTAGCCAACATATGTAAGGTCATTTCTGTACTACTCAGAAGTTCTGTGTTCAAAACTAATTTCTGGATTGTGTAACTATTAGATTGTAAGTTTTGAAGAGCAGGGCCCTCCTAACCCTCTTGCATTGTATTGTAACTGTACTGTCTCCCTTTATATTAAAAATCAAAGTGCAAATCCTGAATAATGTTAATAATAATAATAATATGAGCAATAGAAAAGTTGACCAGACCTTCTGTTTCAGTAGACCAGGCTGCTTATAAATTACAAAGACAGCTACTCTACCATTTAGTTGTGCAGTTGCTCATATTGAATGTTCTAAAATTAAAAAGAGAAAAATATTTTTGATGTTATGTCTAAGAGATTTAGGCTACATCTGTATGCTAAGTGTTATGTCTTTCTTGCATTATAGGCCTACATTAAACACTTCAGCCCTGGAAGATTTTACCCCCATCCTGACCAGAGCACTTTTTCCAATTTGACACTGCGTCACTTTAACTGGTAATTGCGCGGTCATGCAATGCTGTACCCAAAAAAATTTGCGTAATTTTTTTCCAACAAATAGAGCTTTCTTTTGGTGCTATATAATCACCTCTGTGGTTTTTATTTTTTGTGCTATACACAAAAAAATTAACGGCAATTTTCAAAAAAAAAAACAATACTTTTTCATTTTTGCTATAATGAATATCCCATAAAAATGTTTTTAAAAAACAAATTTCTTCATCAGTTTAGGCCAATATATATTCTTCTACATATTTTTGGTAAAAAAAATCACAATAAGCATATATTTATTGGTTTGCGCAAAAGTTCTACAAACTATGGGAAAGATTTATGGCATTTGTATGGCATTTTTACATTTTTTTTTTAAATTACTAGTAATGGCAGTGATCTGCAATTTTTAGCAGTATTGCGACATTGTGACGGACAGATAGGACACTTTTGACACATTTTTGGGACCATTGACATTTATACAGCGATCAGTACTATAAAAATGCACTGATTACTGTGTAAATGACACTGGTAGAAAAGGAGTTAACACTAGGGGGCAATCAAGAGGTTAAATGTGTGTTCCCTCAGTGTGTTCTAACTGTGGGAGGATAGGACTGAATAGGAGAGGAGACATTTCGCTGTTCCTACTTACTAGGAACAAACGACATGTCTCCTCTCTGACCGCTGGCCACGCGCATCGAGTCCCCCTCTGTGCAGCGGATGCACGCCCTCTGGTGGCTCTTAAAGGAACCCCATACCTGTACGGGGTTCCACGCAGCGGTGCCATTTTGCCGCAGTATATGGTTGGGAACCGGTTAAACTGTATTGTTTTAGGTGCTTTTATTGTGTCCATTAGATGTTTTTACAACTATCCATAAAGATATGTGAAAAACAACTTACATTTTGTTACTAGCATTTTCCTTTAAGACCCATTTAACTTAATACTTTGAGTACAGCATTTCTGCAGTGTCATTTTCATGGTCAAGCTATGAATATTCAAATGAATTTTGCAGAACAATAATGAGCTTTGATAAAACTCAGCAAATGCCTGTTTTTCATGATATGCCAGTTTTTGCACCTGTCCCTTTTATTTTATTGTTGCATTGCTTATCATGTATTATAATTTAATTGTAAATGCTCCCATATTCAGGTATCATGCCTAGACCATAATAAGTTAGCATTTAGTATGGTTAGTAATAGGTCTGTTCTCATGTATCCAGGATGTGATGACATTGTCATCAGCAATTTATGATCCTGAATGTAACCATTTCTGCAGCATGCTGTTATCTTTTTTCCCATGATGGCAATAGATTTCTGAACATTAGAGAGTGGACATATTTTCTTAGTATGTTTTTTATATTATGCAATGATGTATTCAGTCAAGCTTTATGCATTAAACAAACAGAAGAATCTAGGTGGTATACTGCATGTATAAAGCCTGTATTTTTTGATACGGTATAACTAAAACTTAAACTAAAAAATATGTCAGTTAACATTAGATTTGAAAACCTCCAGATCTACTTTAAATACTTGTGGGCCTATTCAATAATGTAAGGCAAAAAATATTGATAATGTGTACAGTACAATAGCCAGTTACAACCAATCAGACATCATACACTAATCTGGCTGCTGTGTAGGTCACTGCGGTTTTCTTAGGTCTGGTATGGATTCGAAAAAACAGCATGGGCCTCTTTCCGACAACGAAAGAGCGGGCGGGGGCTTATCGGAATCCAGGAGCCCCCTTTAATAAGGGGGCCCCCAGATCCTGGCCCCCCACCCTATGTGAATGAGTATGGGGTACATTGTACCCCTACCCATTCACCTAGGGAAAAAAGTGTCAATAAAAAAAACACACTACACAGGTTTTTATAGTAATTTATTAGACAGCTCCGGGGGTCTTCTTCCGACTTCGGGGTCTTCTTCCAACTTTGGGGGTCTTCTTCCGACTTCGCTGCTCTCTCCGGCCTCTTCTCCTGGTGTCCGGTTCTTCTCCCGCTCTCCGGCCTCTTCTCCCGATGTTCGACCTCTTCTCCCGGTGTCCGGTTCCTCTGCCGGCTCCTCCGCTATCTTCTGCCGCTCTTTTGCTAGCGGTGGCCCGAACTTCTGCATCGTCTTCTTCCCTCGTTATCTTCTTCCAATGTTGACACAACGCTCTCTCCTGCTGTAATGCTGTGTGAACGCTCCGCAATGACTTATATAGGCGGTGTCCCCGCCCCCTTATGATGTCACAGTCCCAGGGCATGCTGGGGCTGTGATGTCATAAAGGGGTATGGTCATGTCATCTGATGACCACGCCCCTTATGATGTCACAGTCCCAGCATCCCCTGGGACTGTGACATCATAAGGGGGCGGGGTCACTGCCTATATAAGTCATTGTGGAGCGCTCACACAGCATTACAGTGGGAGAGAGCATCATGTCAACATTGAAAGAAAAGAAGAGGGAAGAAGACAACGTAGAAGACTGGGCCACCACTAGCAAAAGAGCGGCAGAAGATAGCGGAGGAGCCGGCAGAAGAACCGGACACCGGGAAAAGAGGCCAGAGAGAGCGGAGAAGAACCGGACACTGGGAGAAGACACCGGAGAGAGTGGAGAAGAACTGGACACTGGGAGAAGAGGCCAGAGAGACCCCTGAAGTCGGAAGAAGACCCCCGAAGTCGGAAGAATACCCCGGAGCTGCCTAATAAATTACTTTAAAAACCTGTGTAGTGTGTTTTTTTATTGAAACTTTTTTCCCTAGGTGAATGGGTAGGGGTACGATGTACCCCATACTCATTCACATAGGGTGGGGGGCCAGGATCTGGGGGGGCCCTTATTAAAGGGGGCTCCCGGATTCCGATAAGCCCCCGCCCACAGACCCCGACAACCAATTGCCAGGGTTGCCGGGAAGAGGCCCTTGTCCTCATCAACATGGGGACAAGGTGCGGTTCAGGAGGGGGGTGTTCGCTCGTCCCCACCCCCTTACCTGACCGGCCAGGCTGCGTGCTTGGATAAGGGTCTGGTGTGGATTTTGGGGACCTCCATGCCGTTTTTTTGGCATAGGGGGTTCCCCTTAAAATCCATACCAGACTGAAGGGCCTGGTATTCCCCCAGAGGGGAATTCCCTCTCACGCCCGCCGCAGTAGGAAAATGTGTTTTTCCTATTGCAGCCAGCGCGAGATGTACAGTACCCTGTCGCCGAGAACCAGAGCGATGGGATTGCGCTGGAAACATTCTTGCGGCTGCGTACTGTAGTTTGTACAAAAGTCCGATGGTTTTGTGTACACACGATCGGACTTTGCTCCATCGGACTTTTGTTGCCGGAAAGTTTGTGCGTTCGCACAGCCAACAAAAGTCCGATGGAAACAGAAAAAGTTTGTCCGATGGAGTGTACACATGGTTGGATGTTGCTCCAAAACAGCTAATTTGCATGTTTGTTGTCAAAAAGTCTGATCGTGTGTACGGGCCTTAAGACAATCTGAGTTTAAACTTGTTTGATGAGGATTCTTTTTTTTTTCTATAAAGATTTTTATTGAAAGTAAGAAAATCCAGTAGAATCAATTAAGTCACAGAAGCATGTAGTATCACACAAGTGGAACATAACTAGATTCCTAAAGATAACACAATACAAAAGAATTAAGCTTAATGTAGGTTTAGCAATATAAAGGGAAGAAGGTTCGCATAAAATCCAGAAAGAACTTGTAACTGTCGTTGGCTATGCTAATTAGACGTTCCATTTCTGCAATCTTAGCAATTCTAGATAACCATTCATAGACTGAGGAGGGTTGTGAGGTTCCCCAATGGACTGGTATGCACTGTTTTGCAGCGTTTACCATGTGCATGGCCAGGGACTTAAAGTGAGGATTCTTTATCTCTACTTGCTTCCAAGTGACAATGCTTTCTTATGCTTCTCAGTATCTGAAAGTACTGATATTTCTTTTTGCTTCTAGCCAGTGGGAAAAAAAGGAAAAATTAGTATATATGGGGAGTGGACAACTGTTAATTATATTTAACCTCTTGTTCTAGCAATCATTGTACCCATTTAAGTGAGTTAGGGGCACATGGACACCAGACATGTGTTTGGGAAGCCGGTTACCACATGCACTGTAAACATAAGAAATAATTTTTAGTTAAGTAAGGCACTAAACTAAATTAGTATACTTAAATATTTTCCGCTCAAATTTTTTTTTCATTTCTGTCTGTGACCCCATTAGGAAGTCTTTCTTTCTAAACTTTCTTTCCTTGTGATGCTCACACCAGAAAGGAAGGGGGGTGTAAGGTACCTGGACTTGCCACCACTTCATGCCAAACTGGCTAGTGGCTAGAGACTCCACCCCATATCTTCATGGGGAAGGATATGCACATATGCACCATGCCTGAAGCCCACCTTCTTTGTAAACTTCACATTTTCCCAACTTAGGTAAGGCCCAGGTTCTTTAATAAAGTTATTCTTTAAATTGGCAGATCTCAACCTTTCCCATTCACTTTGCAGAACACATCAGTGCTACCAACTCGAACTCTTAAAGTCCAGCTATCTTCCCAAATGCTTTCATGAGTCCCCCAGTATTGGTTTCTCAAATGGAGTTTCTCTCTGGGCCAAGGCCCAGAAGACCTACTACTCTCCAGGCTACAAACCTACATGCCGTACTTCAGGGTAGCCAGCAAACATCTACCTTTTGCCTAGAGCCCCACCCACACCATATTATAAATGGTACAGTACTCCACCCACTAGCATCACCCAGGGGAGTGGTCTCCCTAAAAGGGGTTGTAACATTGCTTACACCTGCAGTCCCTCACCAGACAAATAAAAAATTGCACGTTTTCCAGATCAAGAGATTTGCCATTTTCTGTCCTGAGAGCAAATTGCACAATAAGGCACTGACAGCGGATTTGCAGGGAGGTCAGCCGGCGGGACTATTGTCTGATAGCTGGATTGTAAATCAGCAACAAGCACCAGGTAATACCAAGGAATACCTGCTCACCTTCGGACTGCTCACCGCTTATCTTCCCCTTATTATCCCCTTATTATTATCCCCTTATCATCCTTCAGCCTTACAGCGCTACTTTTGACACTGGGCTAGCAGTGATTGCGGTGTCAAAATTCAGCTAGGAGCGGTGACAAGAGCGATGGGGAGGAAGCTTAAAGCTGCTGAAGCTGGAGCAGGAAGGTCCGGTGGAGTAGGGGGGTCTGGAGCGGAAAGAGAGGCTGCTGGAGAGGCTGGAGTAATAAACTTGAGAAGTGTAATGGCCGGAGAAAAGACAGACACAGGCTCAAATGCTGGAGGAATGTCTGTCAAGTAAATTGCTGTGTAAACCGATAGTGGAGAGAGATATGCGGGGGGATGGGATGGATGCAAGGATGTTTTTGCTAAATACAGTAGCATGTCTGTAGGAATGGAGAAGACTGTACTGGAGATAGGACCAGAGATAAAGAGCCGGGAGGAGTGGGAGTCTGCAGGGAACCACACACAGACTTTTTCTGAACAGGAGATAATGGAAGTATCTGAAGTGGGGGACGGAGGAAAGCCTGCAGTGGATGGTGAGGATGGTGGGGAGTTGGTTAGGACTGTTATGACCGAGAGAGGGGGATGCGATACATTAAGCGCTTCTGTCTCAGAAGTTCCAGAAGTTTCAGAAGCATTAGATGGTATCTCTAAAAATAAATTACTGGTTTCACCTGTTTTACCTGTTGCACCTGTGGGACCTGCGGTATCTGTACCTGCAGTTGCTCTGAAGGGGGACCCGACACTTAAGGATGTATTCCATGCTATACAGAACTGCAATTATACATTAAATATATTATCTACACAGGTTAACTGCTTAAGGGAGGATGTTTCTATTATGCACCTAGACATACAGAAGGTGCGTGAACGTACTTCAATATTAGAGAACCAGGTTACTATTATAGAGAATGACTCGGGCTGTATGAAACAAGAACTTAAAGCAGTAGGGCTCCAATCGAAAAACCACGATAACCGTATTGATGAAATTGAAAATAGATTAAGAAGAAATAATGTACGTATCCTTGGAATTCCAGAACGCATGGAAGGGGGCAATACTGCTGAGTTTATTGAGAGATGGCTGCTGGACGTTTTTGGAAAACAAAATTTTACATCCTTTTTCGCTGTAGAAAGGGCGCATCGCATTCCAGCTAGACCTCCTCCTCCGGGTAATCTCCCCCGACCAATTATTTCAAAAATGCTCCATTTTAGAGATAGGGATAAGATCCTCTCCCTAGCACGTACTAAAGGAAATATAGAGGTGAATGGATCAAGAGTTTCTTTCTTCCCGGACTTCTCTGTGTCAGTTCAAAAACAAAGAGCCCAATTTATAGATATTAAAAGGCGCCTCCGTACCCTCCAGATTCAATATGCAATGCTTTACCCTGCTAAACTCCGGATTGTGGCTAAGGGAGAAACTATATTTTTTGTTGACCCTAAAGAGGCTAATAGCTGGCTGGACAGAAATGAACAATCCTTGTCTATCCCTACTTCCAATAAGAATACAGCTTAAAGGATAGAGGACTGGATCGAGGGGAAGGAAGAGAAGAAGGAAAGAGAGAAGGAGAAGAGGGGAAGGAAGAGAAAGGAAAAGGAGAAAAATTCCCCTTTTGTTTTGTTTTTTTTTTTCTTTTGATTTTTTTTTTTTTTTTTCCTATGTCACTCTCTTTGCCTCTTGCTACATTTTTGTTACATTCTAAATGGATCTGACTAGTAAAAATGCTAGTCTAATCATTAGGAGATAATTGCCACTATATAAGTGTATCATTTTTTTTTTCTCTAGATTTTCCTTTGTCTTCCGTCTTGCTGGATATTGGCTATAGGCGGAGCTACAGTGGAGCATAGCCAGACAAACTTATCTTCCTATTAGTGGGCTAGCAGCCCATTGACAAGCCTGGAAGAACTTGATTTTTTTTTTTTTTCTCCCTTTTTTTTTTTTTTTTTTAATTTTTTTTTGGATGCTTGTATGGACGTGCTGGGTTTTCCTTTTTTTTTTTTTTCCCCTTTGTTTTCTCCTGTTTCTTTATGTTTTTTTCCCCCCTTTGTTTTTTTTTGTTTGTTTTTTTTTGGGGGTTTTTTTTTTTTTTGGGGGGTTTTTTTTTTTTGCTCCATTTTTTACCTTTCTTTCGGCTATATCCACCTTTTCCGCCCATACAGAATTTAATGGGTTATATGCTTATGGATCAATTCTCTCTTCTAGGAATCTGCTTAATATTTATATGGATAAAAGTTTAAGCCTCGATTTGCATATAGTCCCTAGGTACTCCTTATTCTTGTCTTTCTTTTTGTTTATTAAGACTTTAAATAATACTAGTGTATATATATATTCATATAGAGGAATATGGCAAATGAAATTTTGATACTATCATGGAACATAAGAGGAATAAAGGATCGTACTAAGAAGAGGGCTATGTTTGATACACTGGGGCAATATTTACCATCGATAGTTTGCCTGCAGGAAACACATTTAACTCGAGATACAGTTAATCTATTGCAAAATAAAATGTACCCAATTCAGTATCACGCTGTATATTCTACATATGCTAGAGGTACAAGTATATTAATCTCATCTAAATTACAGTTTTCCTGCAGGCAAGTGCTGCTGGATCCACAAGGTAGATACATTTTGCTAGTGTGTAAATTATTCTCCATAGAATTTATATTGGGATCTGTATATATCCCTCCACCATATAATGGTGAGGTAATTCGCCAGATAGGTGAATTCTTGATAGATAATCCAGGGATGCCTCTCTTGATTGTGGGAGATTTTAACAGTGTTTGTGATCCTAGCAGAGATAGATATCCAGCTGGCCCTCAAGGAGATACTCATTTTCTTAGATATTGTAGAGAATGGGGTCTACAGGATATTTGGCGTCTTAAAAATCCACTGTCCTATACCTACTCTTGCTGTTCTAGTACGTATCAGACTCTATCAAGAATAGATCTAACTTTGGGCACGGAACTAGCTTTACCATGGGTGTCCAATATACAATACTTGACTATGGGCCTATCAGATCATTCCCCCATTTTAGTCTCCCTAAATAAAATAAAGCCTAAGACGAAGCCTAATTGGAGGGTTCCTGCTTCTTGGTTAAAGGAAATGTCACAGGGAGATTCAATGAGTCGAGCTCTAGTGGAGTTTTTCTCCAATAATGAGAACTCTGCTTCAAGCCAGGTGGTTTGGGACACCATGAAGGCTTTTTTGAGGGGGATCCTATTGAAGGCAATAAGTGTCCAAAAAAAATTGAACTTAGAAAGTGAACTTTTATTAGCAGCAGAGGTTCGGCAAAAGGAAGCTCAATATTTACAGGACCCTACCACCCCCAACCCCTGCACCTGGAGGGATACACAACAATCATATAGAAGATTGGTATTGGATAAGGGTGATAAGGCCTGTTTTCTCTCCAGATGTCGTGACTGGGAGGAAGGGGAGAGACCAGGACATATGCTAGCTGCAGTAGCAAAATCTCAGGAGAAAATTAATTTTATTTCCGCCATTCGTAAAATGGGGGGCGAGATTACAAATGATCAAAATGAAATTAAAGACTCTTTTTTCTCTTTCTATAGTGATTTGTATTTGAATATTCAATGACACTTCTTAGAGATTTTTTGGACTCTTTAAAATTGCCTTCTCTCTCTAGTGTGGCTAGAGAGGAACTTAATTCCCCTCTGACTTTGGAGGAGTTAGGACGGGCAGTGTTAGAAGCTCTAAACAATAAAGCCCCAGGTTCAGATGGTATATAGTGCTACTAAAGCCAGATAAGGATCCTTTGGCTCCGGAATCTTATCGTCCGATATCGTTATTAAATTCGGATGCTAAGATTCTGGCCAGGATCCTGGCAGCTAGATTGGGTAGAGTCATGCAGGGATTGATCCATCCAGATCAATCTGGTTTCATACATACTAGATCCACAGCGATCAACTTGAGGAGACTTTTCTTAAATATGCAGTTACCAGTAGACAACCTGGGGAGGAGGGCTATTCTGTCACTCGATGCTGCGAAAGCATTCGACAGCGTCGAGTGGACATACATGTGGGAGGTACTAGATAGATTTGGCCTGGGACATAACTTCATACAATGGGTTAAGCTACTATACTCTGACCCAAGGGCTTGTATGCAAATCAATGGGTTAGTGACAGACTTCTTTTCATTATCAAGAGGCACCAGACAAGGGTGCCCATTGTCCCCATTATTGTTTGCATTGGCTGTCGAGCCGCTAGCAGAAGCGGTTCGGCAATCCGAGGATATCTGTGGGTTTATTAAAGGGGCAAGGCACGAAAAGATATCATTATATGCAGACGACGCACTGCTGTTCCTTGGTGATACGGACAACTCCTTGATATCCTTAATGACCCTTATAAAAAGATTTGGATTATTCTCAAGCTTTACTATTAATTGGGACAAATCGGTCCTATTCCCACTTGATGAATTCAGTTTGGATATACCGAAGGAGGCCCAACAAATTAAAGTTGTGAAGTTTTTTAAATATTTAGGAATATGGATGTACCCAAGGTTGAAGGACTATTTGCAGTATAATTTAACTCCCATCCTGGAGAAATTTAAACAAAAGAGTATAGCATGGTCCAAATTACCCCTATCAGTTGTGGGCCGAGCAAACCTCATAAAAATGATATGGGCCCCCCAATTATTATATGTTTTACATAATTCACCTATATGGATCCCGTTAAAATGGTTTAAAAAAATAGATTTTTTGTTTCGTAAGCTTTTATGGAAAGGTAAGAGCTCTAGGATTAGACTGTCTACCCTTCAGAGAACTAAAGAAGGAGGGGGTCTAGCAGTGTCACAGCCAAGAGTGTATTTTATAGCTTCCCAATTGCAGCATTTTGCGGGGTGGGGGACGCTGGATTGGAGAGATCCAATACAGGCTATGTTATTAAGTCAATGTTCAAGCTATAACCTTACGGCCCAACTAGAATCTGGATCATTTGCCACTCACTCTAGTCCAACATTGGTGTTAATGAATAAAGTATGGCAGGAAATGAGGCGTATAATGAAATATGAAGGGGTGTCAGAATTCTCTCCAATATGGGGGAATAGGTACTTTGGAGAACTCTGTAAACTAGAGGGGTTTGAATATTGGCGTTCTAAAGGAATACAATATATTCCTCAGCTTTATGCTCAAAGCGCTATACGGTCTTTTCAGGAGCTACAGGAATTATATAAATTGCCTCATAATAACTTTTATAAATATCTACAACTACGACATGCAGTCTATTCACAGTTTAAAGGAGGAGGGATGAAGATAAGACCAATGCCATTGATATCTTTATTAGCAGGTGCAGGGAGAAAAAAAGGTTTAACCTCTCTAGTATATAGTCAACTTATGGCGAATTATCAAGATATTTTGGATAGCCCAGGCAGAAGGGGTTGGGAGATGGATCTGGGGGTTATATTGGACGAGGAATGGCAAAATATTTTGAAGAGGGCACCGATGGTTTCTTTATCATCTACACAATGCCTATCACAAATGTTCATTATCTATAGGACATATAGGAATCCAGTAAAATTATATAAGTGGAGGCGGAGGGAAACTTGCCCAAGATGTAAGCAACCCCAGACAGATTTGCTTCATATGCTTTGGAAATGTCCTAAAGTGGTTAGGTACTGGCAAGAAGTGGTGTCTACAATTAATGGGGCTTATAACAGCCAGATAGAATTAGACCCCAAAATATGTTTACTGGGTTATCTTAATGAAGAGTTATACCCAAGGGAAATGTCAATTTCAATTGGTAGACTATTATTTATAGCCCGTAAACTAATAGCTAGAAAATGGATGTCTTCCAGTGTACCAGTATTTGAGGAAAGGAGCTCCCAGGTAAATGAGGCAATATTAATGGAGCGACAGGTTTATCAGAAAAGGGGTATAATGGATATATTAGCTAAGTTGTGGGGTCCCTGGTTAATAACACCAGGTCTGGCCTCATTCTCTTGGATTCCAAATATAATAGTAAAGAATGTAAGAAGAGAGAGTAGATAGGAAAAGTATAGGCTGTATGGGAAGTGTTGAGCAGTGTGGGAGGAGGAGGTGGAGAGGGAGAGGGAGGGGGCTTGTTTTATTTATTTATTTATGTATTTTTTCTTTTCTTCCCCTTTTTGTTTTCTTATTTGTTTTTTCTGGCTCTTTGTTTTGTTATGAATGGTTTTGTGTAGGTAATTCTACTTGTGGTATATAGTCACTGCTGGGAATCGATGGAAATAAGAAATTAGAATTTAAAAACATATACTTTGTAAAATTAGTGTTAAAATTGCTGTATGTATGGATATTGTAACACTGGTAAAAAAGAAAATGTTGAATAAAGAAGTAATGTAAAAAAAAAAAAGGCACTGACAGCCACACTAAAAATGACTGTGCAGACTAAAATTTTTATCTAGCTAAACAAAAAATACCTTCTTGGCTGTGTTTCTGCACTTATTGTCATAAATATTCCTGTATATAAAGTATTTTAAAATTAAATTGTACTAATTAAAGTACATTCTTGATACACAATGGCTTGAAGGGTGCAAAAAAAAAATCCCTGTCATTTTTTTTAAATGTTGGCAACTAAGCAACCTTTACTGCCATATGCTGCAAAACACTTATGGAGAAAGAAGAGACTGCCATCCTATAGACCCCAGTTGTGTTAATCCTCCTTCAATCCTCCTACTACCAAATCTGTACCACTCAAACAACCTTACAACCATGGATGAAATTTGCTGCAGCAAGTATAGGGAGAGGAGGCAGCAGGCTCCAGCTTTCTGCACAGGAAGGTAGGCATAGACTTTTTTACATGGCCATAGGTTATCAGAAGCTTACCTATACTGCAGTGTTGAGTAAGTTTGTACTGAATAAATCCCGTTAAACACCACTTTCTAATGATGATACTCTGAGATTTAGTTGCCTTTAACTTTTTCACTAAAGATGAAAGTAATCAGGTGGCTGTACAGCTACTCTATCACTTACGCAAAGCACTGATAAATTGAAACTAATGACCTATAGAGGCTTTTAAAGTGTCATCCATGAAAATTTGGGGTATCAGAGTTTGTTGCCATTTAATGGGGGCACACAATTTTAAGGTTTGACATGTTGGGAATCAGTTTACTGCTTTCAGAAAATATATAATGTTTTCAGTGTTTTTAAATATCTTGATGATTTTTATTAAATGTGCAAAAAATGCGATAACAGATCTGCAGGGAAAAGGTTAAATTCATTTAAGAATTTACAGTATTTGCAGATCTGGATCTGATATGTGTATTTTGGAAGCTGCCACATCAGTACATCATGCCCACAGCAAGCTAGAGGAACATTAGCTCCAATGTCCTTTGACTGATCTGGGTCACTGGCTTCTTTAGTGAACTGTAAATAATTTAACGGCCAAGCAGTGCAACACAAAAGCACACAGATCAATAGTGAACTTGAAAGAACATGTAAAGTAATAACAGTCAGAAAAAGCTTAATTTGTTTTTCCAGCATGCTTTCACTGTAGTAAATCAGCTTGAGGATCACTGTAACAGGATTTCATTCTCAGCCCTAATTGTTAATGGAATTTTAGCTGCAGAACTTCTTGGAAGATTTCCTAAAAGAGAAACTCTGATTTCATTGAATGTAAGGTGGAAAAAAGAAATAGATAATATCACTGTTATTACTTACAGTATTTGGAATGCGTGTAACTATTTGAAATAACCCCATCACTGCTGAACATAATTGGGTGGCATACAATTTCCATTCTTCTGTAGTACAGGAAAATAAACAGAGCAGCGTTATCTTAATCCTAGACCTGTTTGTAAATCAGCATCACATCTTTTGTGGAATTCTCTGACACCTGGGTTGATAATAGGGAAAAAAGACTGTTCGGAGGTTAGTATGTACTAAGTTGTTTAAAGTGTAACAGCCAAACCTTTTTGATTTTTTTTTTTTTTGATAGAGTGTTAAGGATTAGAACCTTTGTCAGGTTTTGAAACAGAACTAACTTTTTTATTTTTAAGGCAAAACCTATTAAAAAAATTAAAAAATATTGCATCCCTGCACATATCAAAACAAGAGCAGACAAGATCACGAACAGCTGTGCATGGCAACCGAAAAGCATTTATCTTTCATTTAGAAAGATTTCACTGAAAAAGCTGATCACTGGTCACTGCTCCAGATTTTGTCTGCTCCACGTTTTATATACCTTCCAGTGGAATCACCATGAATTTATCCACATACACTATTCACATAATATATCCAAATTTTTTTTTTTTTAGTGAAGTTTGCAGTATGTATACATTTTCATTTATATTTACATCTATTTAATTTCATATCTATTTCTTATGTATTATATCTATTTTTGTTCCTATATTTTATTTTTATTTTTATTTAAATTTTCTATTTAAACGTATCGTCATCTTTTTATATCCATATACCTTCAATCATCATGAAACACATATGTATAGTCATTCTAGTGATCTCCCTTCTCATTGTTGAGAGATGCATTTTTTAAACATGGTAGATGGTAGAGCAGGATTAAGGTGTTATACTCCAGCCCTGTTACCTGCTTAGTTCCTAGCTAAGAATAAAAACACAGTTCCTATAGGAAAATGCCTGTGAGGGAATTTCATTACTTCTCTCAGATGGTTGCACAACATCACCTCCCTCTAATACTCTGCTTTTTATGTTTTCTGAAGCCTCATTGGGGAGTTTTCCCCTGATGTACGGTCTTGTTAACTAGAAACAGGCCCAGTTCGGCCATAAGGCACACCAAGTATTTGCCTGGTGGGCTGAGGCTGCCGGGCCACATGTCCTAACAAGATCGCCTTGTTGATGACTGACCGCACTGTGGGAGGTAAGCGGCGGCCATGGTCCAGACAAACAAAATGTGAAAAAGAAAACTAAAGGGATGATGTGGATTCTCTATAAAATAACAAATCAGGAAAATGAAATGTGTAAGCTGCAACCAACCAATTAGTGCTGTGACACCTATTGGTATAAATCAATATAAAATATGTTGGTGCGCTTATCAAACTATCCCCATCTGTTGGAGTGGTGCTTATATATAAAATCCTAAACCATAAAAATACCCTGGTATCATAATCAGTAAAGTGAATTTGTGCAAATAAATAATCAATCAATAAAGTGAATAAATGCAAAAAAATGCATCACAAAAACATATACCCTGATATCTCAATCAGTAAAGTGAATAGGTGCAAATAAATATATCAATCAATAAAGTGAATAAATGCAAATAGATGCATCAAAAAACATAGGTAACACACATCCCTAGATATATGTAGATGAAAAAAAAAAAAAAAGCTATAAATAGTGTCTGTTTGTGTTAATCCAGCTGAGGTCTAAATGTCCAATCAATTGCCTTTGATGAACTTGCTTGTATTTCAATTCTCACAGATCACAGTTGCATGATGAATTACATTTGCAAGGTGATGATTCACATAAAGATAAAAGAAAAACCATCATTGCGCAGTGTTTTTAAATGCTACAAGACTGGGCAAACAATGTAATCCACTCACGGTCATGGTCCGGACAGGTCTGACACAGACCGCAGTCGCTGCTCACCTCCCACTATGTGGTCATGTCTGTGTCTCCTCTCTCGGTTCTCCTTCCCCACCAAAGATACCAACCGATAGAAGATCAGGGGAAGGGAGGAGCTGGAGAGCTGCAAAGAAAGCAGGGGTAATTAACCACTTGTTAATATGATCTAGATCTGCAGCTCCTCCTGCCCCTGACGGGCTGATAGGATGACATCGGCAGAGACCCTAGAGAGGATACATAGCCGGAATTGTTCCTCTTCCCTGCCAAAGGTAGGACTGTGCAGGGGAGGCATAGAGTAAAAAGGGGCACTGGCATTAGAAAGAAAATGGGGGAGGAGCATGACTACAAGGGACACTGTGATGGGGCTGTTATTGCTAGGGGCACTGCAATGTAAAGGGGGCTGCACTGTAAAGGGGCACTGTAATCATTACAGTGCCATTTTACAGTGCAGTCCCCATTATATTACAGTGCCCCTTTACATTACAGTGCGGAGGGCCGACTCCGTGAATATCCCATCACCAAACTGCCCCCGTGAATGCCCGAAAATTGTCTTCTCAGTCTAAAATGCACTGGCCTATTTTTTGTCCCAGTCCAGGCCTGACTAGAAACATAGAAAAGTGATGGCAGAAAAAGACCAAGTGGTCCATCGAGTCTTATTTTTTCTTATATATTTTATAAATGTTTTAGGTTTTCTTTTTCTTTTTTACTGTTCACTGACTCACTACCTCTGCTGAAAGTCTGTTTCCAGCATTAACTACACTTTCAGTAAAACAATACTTTATAAGATTTGAACTTAACCATAATGCTGCGTACACACGATCGGAATTTCCGTCAAAAAATGTTCGATGTGAGCTTGTTGTCGGAAATTCCAACCGTGTGTATGCTCCATCGGACATTTGCTGTCTGAATTTCCGACAACAACTGTTTGAGAGCAGGTTCTCAAATTTTCCGACAAGACTTGTCGGAAATTCCGAACGTGTGTACACAATTCCGATGCACAAAAGTCTACGCATGCTCGGAATCAAGCAGAAGAGCCGCACTGGCTATTGAACTTCATTTTTCTCGGCTCGTCGTACGTGTTGTACTTCACCGCGTTCTTGACGTTCAGAATTTCCGACATTATTTGTGTAACCGTGTGTATGCAAGACAAGTTTGAGCCAACATCCGTCAGAAAAAAATCAACGGTTTGTTTGTCGGAATATCCGATCGTGTGTAGGTGGCATAAGTGTTTTGAACTTTCCTCCAGTTAGTTTGAGGTCATGTTCCCATGTTCGAGGTCCTGGTTTCATATTAAAAATAGTGCCCTCTTCAACTTTATTTACCCCCTTGATATTTTTAAAGGTTTCTGTTTCTATCTGTTTTATCCCCCAGACCTTTCACTATTTTTGTTACCCATCTCTGAACTTGTTCTATCTTATCAATATCTTTTTGTAAGTAGTCTCTGAAAGGAAATATTAGGTATTCTGGATGACCACCCTTCTTGTAGGTACACCAACAGGGCCCTCAGATATCTGGAGACACCGAATGAACGAGCGGCAGGTTGTGCATTCGTAAGATGTCTGCTTTATTGTAGCTTGTGTCTAAGCCTTTATTCAGCCACAAAACAAAGAAAGGCGTGATTACAAAGAAGGCACACGTGTCCTTTTGCTTACACATGCTTATTCTATGGAAAATTACACATTGTGCAAAGTATCATATGACTTAAGATCTTACAACACACAGTTTTATCACAAGACAAGATACTGCAAAACAATATATATTTTTACCCAGCATTGAAAAACTATAACTTTAAAGGTGCAGTTTGTATATTAGAGTACAAAACACAAGGGGCTTTTTACATGATCCTTTCAGTCTCCAGAAATGGACATAGTATTCTAAATGAGGTCTTACTAAAGATCTATATAGGGAAATCAGGATCTCCTTCCTCCTGCTGGTGACTCCTCTAGTGATGCATCCTAGAATTCTATTCGCTTTTCCCACTGCCTTGTCACACTGTTTGCTCATTTTGCAATCATCTGAAATTAGTACTATTACTCCCAAATCTTTTTCCACTGTAGTGCTGGCTAACACTGTACTCTCAAAATGTTGTACTCTGTCAAGTGATTCTTCTTCCTTAGGTGCATTATTTTAAATTTTGAGACATTGAACTGCAGTTTACACCACTTTGGCCAGTCTTCCAGCAATACCAAATCATGTTCGTGTAACAAACACCTCCAGGGATATCAACGCTATTGCAATCCTTTGTATCATCAGAAAAAATACATACTTTACCCAACAACCTTTTAATTATATCACTTACATAAAGATTAAATAGAACAGGACCTAGTACAGAGCCTTTTGGTACACTACTAGTGACGGGTCATTGGTTCCGAATGAACCCCATTGTAACAAACACAGAAAGTGAAGGGAAATCTCCAATGGTGCCAAGGACAGCAATATGGGCTCTCTAGCATTCCCTCACTATAATAAAAAAAAAAAGTTTTCATTGCTAAATGTGTTACTCTTGGAGATTACCATTCACTTCCTGTTGAGGAACAGCAATACAGGAAGTGAGCAGAGATCTGTCCAATTGTTTCATAGGACACAGGAACGAGGTTCAAAATTGTTACTAATCTAGAAAAGTACAGAGTACGTTTTGGACTTAAAAACATGTTAAATGATGAAGCAGAAGGGAGTCACACATGCAAAATACAAGGGTATTTGTTACATACTAGGATGGAGCTCATTTTTCAGTCTGAATGTACAGTAAATTCGGACCAAACACAGACTGCTTGCACCCACTGCGTCCTTACCAACCATTGATGTCACCTGGCCCATTAACTTACCGGGATGGAAATCCCTGGCAACTTAAGCAAATAGGTGGGGAATGTATAAATATGGTCACATGGTCATATTTGGGCAATGATGTCACCACTATCCCAGCTGTCAATGGTTGCTAAGGAAGCAGCAGCTGCATGCATCCGCTGTGTCCTTACCAAGCACTGGCTTTACCAGGCCCATTAATTTACATGGCCAGGAATCCCTAGCCAAAAAAGTAATAGGATGGAAAATAAAGCATTACATCATTGCCTAAATATGGTCACCTGTCTATATTTTGTGCAATAACATAGCTGTCATTCAGCGCTGTGTATAATTGGGATCGTTCATGTGTGGCAAGTCATCATGTTGTTTTTTTTTCACTGAGTTGGCAGTGGGGTGTCATAATTGATGATGGAATTACAACATGGGACTTTTGGGGGGGATTTTTTTTTTCTTTTAAAGAGACTTTTCAAACATTTGGGTGCCTTTATTTCTAGGCGACACTTTTTTCTGTTTAAATGTGTAGGTGTACTATGTACCCCATGCTCATTCATATAAGAAATAAGGAGTATCTGAGGGCCCACTTATTATGCAAAGAGGCTTCCAGATTCCAATAAGCCTCCTACCTGCAGAACCTCACAACCATCGGCAAGGGTTGTGGATAGTAGGGATGAGGCTCTTGACCACATCAACATGGGGACAGGATTCATTACCAAACAAACAACAGACCTGGGGGGTACACCCTAAAAATGCATTTACATTCAAGATGGTGCTGCTATAAGACTGACAAACAGAACAAAATAGATTATAGCGCACACATACAAAAATGACATTGACTGTTGCAAGGCTATTTAAAACACCTGAACATATTAATGGGGATTTTGTCACGCCATATGGCCATATAGTGCTAAGCCCACTACTGCGTCAAATTATCCGCACGTTCTACACAAATCATAGAATGAAAGATCCTGCATCTCAACCATGGGAGACAAACTCCTCTTTGTGGGAGAACTATAAGGACTCCTCCTATAACACTGGTGGACACTAATAAGAGGTAATGGCGAGGGGATGAGGTGCTCCAGCCCAAGGGATCTGGTTAGGACCCTCACAGCATACAAACAACAGACTTGGGAGCACACCCTAAAAATGCGTTTACATTCAAGATGGTGCTGCTATAAGACAGACAAACAGAACAAAATAGATTATAGCGCACACATACAAAAATGAGATTGAATCCTACAAGGCTATTTAAAACACGGAACATATTCAAAAATATGGGGATTTGGTAACATTATATGGCCATATAGTGCTAAGCCCACTACTGTGTCAAAGTACCCCATTAAGTACCCCTATTACCTCTTATTAGTGTCCACCTGTGTTCTAGGAGGAGTCCTTATAGGTCTCCCATAAAGAGAAGTTTGTCTCCCATGGTTGAGATGCAGGATCTTTCATTCTATAATTAGTGCAGGACCCACTGATAATGAGGTACTTTGACACAGTAGTGTGCTTAGCACTATAGGCCATATGGTGTGACCAAATTCCCATATATTTTAATATATTCATGTGTTTTAAATGGCCTTGCAGGATTCAATATTTATTGCCAGGGAAATCCCCGTAGCAAGGCACAGAATATTTAAAATAAGTGCAGCGCTATTACAAATATCAAAAAGTGCATAAAAAATATATACGTAATGTAAAGTGCAATCCTCTATAGAATTCAATAATCAAAAAAAAAATCTAACAATAAAGTGCAATGTGCTCCATATTCTACTCAGTGTCTTTATAAACTCCAATAGATGGTGCAAAAAACAAACAAACAACAAACAGTCCTTTTGTTGATTTGTAATATCACTATACATGGAAATAATATCTTCACATTTATCCACCTCTGTGCATCTACACATTTCCTTGTGTCACTGCCACCGGTTGTGCCTTCACCTTATAGGCTTAATAATAGATCACAATCACCCCTCTGATTGGCCTCCTTAGGGTTATGTGAGTGGAGGCCAATGGTAAACAATAAGGAAGCAGTACACCTTGTGATGTGAGATGCCTAAGTAAAATGGATGAGCTATAAGAAGGAGGAAAATCTAAGGAGCTTGTTATAGCTGAGGCTAAAAAGAGCACAGCTGGACAACTGTGGTACATATATTGAATAAACCAAGGAAAAATGGCCACTATTCTAAATCAGGGAGGCTACAACAAAATGGCAGTAATCGTTTTTATATGTACACCAGGATTTATACCCTGGCATATAAGATTAATAGTGGAACTTCTGCTGGGGAATAAAAAGGTTTGTGATCTGTATTCACTTCATAAGCCAGTAATTTACATGAGTGCAGGAGACCAACAGCTGCGCCCAAACTAATACACATAACATGACTAAGGAAAAATGGCCACCACGCAAAGCGAGGTAGACTACAACAAAATGGCAGTGATCGTCTGTATAAATTGAATGGGTAACATGTCAGCCAACCATATCTCCCAGAGGAAGTAACGAGGCGTGATGAAACTAGTGGGAGGGGCTTGGGAGGCTGACGTGGAAGGAGCCAGGAAGTAACAGAAGAAAAAAAAGCCAGTTTAAAGGATGGGGGAACGCTGATAACCGGGCTGCAGATCCGGCTGTGAGGTGATACCTTGTCCCAGCACTTGTGGATACATATACCAAGACTTGGTTTTTATTTAAAAAATGTGAATGGAACTTATTTTATGCATTGTATAAATAAATACTTTTAAAACGGTAAAGCACTATTGTAAGCTTTGTACCTAACATGTGGGCGATGTAAGTGGAGGCCAATGGTAAACAATAAGGAAGCAGTACACCTTGTGATGTGAGATGCCTAAGTAAAAAGGATGCTATATGAAGGAGGGAAATCTAAGGAGGCTAATCAGAGGAGTGATTGTGATCAAAGGCTTAATTAATCCTATAAGGTGAGGCCACAACCAGTGGCGGTGACACGAAGATATTTGTAGATGCACAGAGGTAGATAAATGTGAAGATATTATCTCCATGTATAGTGATATCACAAATCCACAAAAGGACTGTTTATTTTTTTTCACCATCTATTGGAATTTATAAGGACACTGAGTGGAATATGGAGCACATTGCACTTTATTGTTAAAACGTTTTTTTTTAATATTGAATTCTATAGAGGATTGCACTTTACATTAGGTATATATTTTTTATGCACTTTTTGTTATTTGTAATAGCGCTGCACTTATTTTAAATATTCTGTATTATCACATATTTGGAAGTGTGGGAAGTACAGGCGGCTTCTAGTTATTATATAGCAGCTCATAGGGTTTCAGCTGGAAAAACCCTAGCAAGGTACCCCCCATGTTAAGGGCATGTTACCTGGTATGATTCTGGAGGGGGGGCTGCATGCTTGTTCTAATGTTTCCTGGCCAGTAGGGCTGCATGCTCAGATTAACGGTCTGCTATAGATTTCCTAGAGGACTTTGCACTTTTTTTTTTGTGAGGCACTTTTTTTTCATTCTTGCTGTAGGCTGTGCCACACCAAAAGTGACAAAGGAAAAATGGACACAGGTAAATTTGTTGGCAAAAAAACCTAACTACCGGCTTCAGGGAGCAGGGAGATGTTGTTTGCTGCCAATTTAAAACTCTTTTTATACTTTGTAAATGTCAGTGCTAAAAATCCATGCTCCCAGTTGCATGGATTTTGTTTATGCATTGGTACATGTTCCCCAGGGCAGTTCCCACCCCCATGCTATTTTTTTACACACCCTTGCCTATTATGCTAGCCTCAAAAGCAATAATATTTTACTACCAAAAGTGTTATGCTGCCCTAATCTTTGTATCCAACCTCTGTAGTACTACATTTGTTATTTTAAAAAGCTAATATAAGGGGGAAAAAAGGAGGTAAAAAAGTACTCATGTAGTTTAGCCAATCATTTTCTGTACATTAGGTTTGTTGTGGCCTGTGTAACTGGCCATGGCAAGGATGTGTTTTTGCCCACATACTAAGTGCTAAAACGTGTCTCCCTTTATCCTTTCTGAATGTTAGGAGGTATGGGAATGACATCAGTGATTCCTATAGTTGCTTATTCTCATTTGGCTTATGAAACCATAAGGGAAGTAAGGATAGACAGGGCTTATCTAAATTAATGTAGACACTGTCTTCTTTTAGTGGTTTTGTGAGTTAAGTGTGTCCCTTGGGGATGCTTTCTTACTGTATAGGGGATGGACTCACTGTATGAACAGAGAGATCTGTGTTCCTGCTCAGCAGGAACACAAGATCACTCTGTTCATACCTGACAGGACGGCAATCTGCCTTGTTTACATCGGCAGACTGCCATCCTGTCTCCCTGAGGAGCGATCGCGGGTGGCCACCGGACCCGCTAATTGGCTCCCCCAGCGTGACGTGCATGCGCCCCCGCTAGCTAGTGCATGGAATGACGTCCAGGTACGTCATTTTGCGCAATAGAGCTGACCTACCACAGTAAATGTACTGCGGCCGGTCAGCAAGTGGTTAAAGAATATGTTACCCCAACACCTCATATTCCTGATATGTGCCTGCTGTACCAAAAAGTATCCTGTTCTCTTTGTATTACTTCCTTTGTGTGAAATCCCTGGTGTTCCAGCCAGTCCAACTTTTTTTCTCAATAAACATTTATTGAAAAGAAAAGGTTAGATGCATACAGTACATGGTATAGTATAAAATAATCAAAAGAAAATAAAGTAAAAAGAAATATAATATAAATTAAAATGAATATTAATACAAATGTCAATACATATAGCATTATGAAAATGGCATACATAGTATTTGTAGGTTTGTCAAAATGAAAAGTACATTTTTATATTGTTGTATTGTAATTAGGAAGAACAATTCTCCTAAATATGGCATACCTCCAGTTTGTTAAGTATCTCTCTTTGAACTATTCAAGATTTTTAAAAGGTTTGACTATTTACAAGGTGTGCACAGATACGAATATGTGCACATCCCTACATGCAAGTTGTTGTTATTTTTTAGGGTTTTTACCATGTGTGTTATTACCCAATAGTGGCCATTACATTTTATTATTTTTTTTGATGTTCAATCTTTTGTTTTGACATATCACATTTCCTCTCATTTCCCCTTTTTTTCAAGCTCTATCGATTCTTCTCACAGTCAGTGATATGGTCCTCATATATATAACTTCAGCATCACCATCCTTCACTAGTAATGTTTTTCCCCGTCATGTGCATAAACGTGTGTGTTTCCAACAGATGTATATGTGTGCATGGATACACGCATGTACATGTATTTGTATATATGCACACATGTGTACGCATGTGTATATAGGTTACATTTTTTTGTGAGTACATCAGTCATTTTTTTATTTTTTATATATATTTTATAGGTTTTTTTTATTTTATTTTCATATTCATATTTTTACTTATCTATTTTATTTTATCGCATTTTATTTTTTGTTTTTATATATATATATATATATATATATATATATATATATATATATATATATATATATATATATATATATATATATATATATATATATATATATATATATATATATATATATATATACATTTATTCATCATTTTTGTACAAATTTCTATACACATGTGTGAGTATAGAGTATATGCAAATGATATGTGTTTCCCAGTTAATACTCTATTTATTTAATTCAATATAGGAGTGTTAAGGAACACTTTATATAGTTTGTAATGCTTGTTATAGGGTTAAGAGGGGTTAACAATATACTCCAGGCTGGCCATTTCCATCCCCTCCCCTTTCCCTCTAATGCATTTAAATATTGTTGTTGCCATTATTCCCGTGAGTTTGACAAAGCGCATGCGCGTGAAACATGTCAGTCACGGCAACCAAAGCTTGCGGTTTACCACTCTACATGTATTCTCCTTCCCTCCACATCTGGAAGCAGCTCTGATGTTATCCAGCGCGCCCGGGTCTCGTGGCTTTGCTCGGCTTCCCCGGCTCCATCGTCCTGTTATGGATCACGCTGCTCACTGCCTGCAACCTGGCACAGCCATGCCCTGCAACCAGCCCCAGTTCTTCACAAAGCAGCCTGCAGGGGCGGCTTCCATCTTGCACACCCACGGAGCCTGGTCTCCTATGTGCTGTCATCCGGCAGATAAAGCTTTATTTGGTACACTGTTTTAACAATTTCCCTGCTCATGTGTCATTTTTTATGGACTGAAATAGACAAAAATGTAAAAAATATATATAGATTATATATTTATTTTTTAATACTGTTATTGAAGTTTACAATTACACTAATGAACAGAGGCACACTACTATCTTCAGACTATAGTGACGTCATTTGTTTTTGTTTTTTTATAATGAACTGCTGATTGGTTCCCAACTATGTTTGTAGACAGGATATAACAGTGACAGCCAAGTCTGACAGGTAGCAGCCACACACTATATCCTAGGAGGATTTCCATTGATAAGAGCAATGTTACGGCAGCACAAACCACAGAGTAATGTTACAGCAGTAGAAGTATTCAGTCATTTTGCTGTTGATTGTTCATTTTATTTTTTCTATAATTTATTTATTTTTCTTTTATATAACAGGAGAAAAATGAACAATCCTTCTGTATATTACATTCCATTTCTGCACATACAGCCAGACAAGAAATAAAAAAACAAAAAACAAATAAAAAACATGATAATAACTCGATACATTTCATTCCATCTACTCCTGTCTGTTTCTAATATATTATCTAATAAAGATGGATAAAAGAATGAACCCAAATAAACATAAAGAAGTCATAAAAGAGGCAAAGAAGACAAAGAAATAAGAGTAATCTTCCTCTCTCATTTCCGCCCTCCATGTTGTTACTCCTTGCCGCGTTAGGAGGGGGGCGCTTCCCCCAGACCCGGCCATAATACTCCAACTACCTCTCAGTATTTCGACTGCAGTTCCTATTTATAGTCCATTTCCCCCTCCTTTCCTTACCCCCCTCCCAAAGCAAAAAACAAAAAAGCAAAAAAACAAAAACACAAAAAAAAAACAATTTAACTTTCCTCTTTCCCCCCCCCCCCCCCTCTTTAATTTATATCAATTCGTTTTTTCCCTTCCTCTGAAGAAATAAAACAGTTCCATGGTGACCACGTTTTTAAATAAATTTCCCTTTTTTCTAGTTGTCCAGACTAGATCTTCCATCCTGTTTACTTCCTCTACTTTCCTAAGCCACATACTCACTGTAGGGGATTGTGCCTGTTTCCACTTAAGCGGGATGCATGCTTTAGCTGCATTCACCAAATGACACAAAATAGAGTTCCTATATATTCTCCCTGGAATCTCTGACAGATGCAAAAGGAAAAAAGCTGAGTCTTCCTGTACTTCCACATCGCTAAATTTTTGAATTATCTCCCGGACCTCCCTCCTAAATGTCCTCACTCTGGGACAAGACCAAAAAACATGTAACAAAGTTCCCTGTTCTATCTGGCATCGCCAGCATCTATTTGATGCATTTGGGAAACATTTTTGAAGTTTATCTGGGGTTCTGTACCATTGTGAAATGATTTTATAATTAGTTTCCTGTATTTTGGTATATATTGCTGTCTTAAATATTGAATGTATCATATTAGTTTTTTGTTCCTCCGAAAAGGTCCTCCCCAAATCTGTTTCCCATTTCCGGAGGAAATATATATATATATATATGCGATTTTGTTTATATTTTGTTTATAATTTACATGCGACCTTACATGTGGGATTTGGCTACACATGATTTACAAAGTATTTTTTAAACTAGGACAACGTTACACCTACACACTCCAAAGGGGGTCACTTTGCTGTTTTATGTTTGGTTTTATTTTCATTGAATTTTTTATTTGCAATTTTGGTTTATACTTTATATGCGACTTTACATATGCGATTTGGCTACACACGATTTACCAAGTATTTCTATGAATTAGGACAGCACCACACCCACACACTAACCCTTCATATACCTTCTGTTTTTTCCACCTTGGTGGAAATCACATCTGTGGAGGCAGCAGTCCTTTATGCGATTTCTTCCATTGTTTCCATTCTTTTCCATTTTCTCCACTTTTTTCTCCACTAGGACAAGGTTACACCTACACACTCCAAAGGGGGTCACTTGTCTGTTTTATGTTTGGTTTTATTTTCGTTGAATTTTTTATTTGCAATTTTGGTTTAAACTTTATATGCGACTTTACATATGGGATTTGGCTACACACGATTTACCAAGTATTTCTATGAATTAGGACAGCGCCACACCCACACACTAACCCTTCACTTACCTTCTGTTTTTTCCACCTTGGTGGAAATCATATCTGTGGAGGCAGCAGTCCTTTATGCGATTTCTTCCATTGTTTCCATTTTTTTCCATTTTTTTTCCATTTTCTCCACTTTTTTAATTTTCTGTTCCGTTGCGCGGATACACCACTCATATTTCATTACCATTAGTATATCCTGATAACCATATATTAGGCTGGCAATATAAATTTGATTTTATTTGTTATTCTATAGGTAATAGTGTAAAATTACTGCATTTTTCTATTTAACAGCAAGTGGCTATTGGATGAGGTATTTGACTGTTAAGTGAGAATTTTATCAGTTCTCCCTAGTTAATTAGGGGAAGTGTCTGAACCAAGTAGATACAAATTGCATTCACCTTAATAAAACTGAACGTAAGTATTGACTTCTTAAGAGAAAGTACATGAATACATGTGGAATAAAGGAATTAGTTACTTTACTTACATCACCCAAGTACAGATTGTCAATGTGATTAATTATGTGAATTATCCAGAGAAATTATGTGTTAAATTGTTTCTATGTGGACAGGACAAATAGTCTATCTCAATAGCATGTTAAATGTGTTGGCCAAATTAAACATTTTTGCAATAAATAAAGACGTGTTTTAGAAATGTGTTGAAAACGAACGATTATAAGGAAAGGCTTGGAAAAAAAATGCATATGAAATTAAAAAGAAATTGTAAACTATATTAAACTTTTATAAAGTCCTGCCAAGAGATGTTGGGATTGATTGGAATGTGAAAAATCTTGTGCAGCTGTGTATGGTAGCCAACCAGCTTCTAACTTCGGCTTGTTCAATTACCGTATTTATCGGCGTATAGCACGCGCCGGCGTATAGCACGCACCCCAAGTTTAGGAGGGAATTTTAAGGAAAAAAACTTTTAGGAGGGAAGTTTAAGGAAAAAAACTTACATTTAAATGCCCATCAATGCAGCCTTATCGTGTAAATCTGCAGCCTTGTCCATCATTGCAGCCTTGCCCAGTGTCCATCTGCAGTCTTGCCCAGTGCCTTTGCAACCTTGCCCAGTGCCTTTGCAGCCTTGCCCAGTGCCTCTTCAGCCTTGCCCAGTGCCTCTGCAGCCTTTCCAGTCTCTTTGCTGCATTGCCCAGCCGCTGATTATTTAATATTGGCGCCGATCTCCACTGACTGTGAGCGGAGAGGAGCGAGCACCAGTGAGATACACAAAGCCGAGTGTACTCGGCTAGTTTGGGCTCCTCTCACAGTCTCGCCCCTGACTGTGAGTAGAGCGGAGAATAGCCAAGTACACTCGGCTATGTGTATATCGCGGGCACTCGCTCCGCTCCGCTCACAATCAGCGGAGGTCGGTGGGGATCGGCGTATAAAACGCACCCACGATTTTCCCCTGATTTTAAATACGGTATGTTTTGTGCAAAAAAAAAAAAAAATACTGGAAGCTGATTGGTTTTATTAAATCAACCCCTATGCCTGCTCTTACTATGCTAGCCTCAAAAGCAATAATATTTTACTACCAAAAGTGTTATGCTGCCCTAATCTTTGTATCCAACCTCTGTAGTACTACATTTGTTATTTTAAAAAGCTAATATAAGGGGAAAAAAGGAGGTTAAAAAGTACTTATGTAGTTTAGCCAATCATTTTCTGTACATTAGGTTTTTGTGGTCTGTGTAACTGGCCATGGCAAGGATGTGTTTTTCCCACATACTAAGTGCTAAAACGTGTCCCCCTTTATCATTTCTGAATGTTAGGAGGTATGGGAATGACATCAGTGATTCCTATAGTTGCTTATTCTCATTTGGCTTATGAAACCATAAGGGAAGTATGGATAGACAGGGCTTATCTAAATTTATGTAGACACTGTCTTCTTCTAGTGTTTGTGATCTCCACTGAGTACACAAATGCATTGCAGGATTAAAATAATAGTATATGGCTCCTGGTAGTAAAGACACTAAATTAAACATGCATGTGAAGCAGATACCTTTCTGATACTCACTTCTTGCCTTTAGTTATGGCATTGCTTACAGCACAAAGAAAGAGAGGATTATATTTACACAGCTGATTAGTATTTCTGTATATATTAAATAAAAGCATATCTCTTTAGCTACCCTGTTTCCCCGAAAATAAGACCTAGCGTGATTGTCGGTCGTGGCTGCAATATAAGTCCTACCCCCCCAAATAAGCTCTATCCTGTTTCCCCGAAAATAAGCCCTACCCTGAAAATAAGACCTACAAGGACTTTAACTGGGGCTTATTTCTGGGGTAAGGCTTATATTGCAGCCATTACCGACAATCACGCTAGGTCTTATTTTCGGGGAAACAGGGTAGCAGGCTGTTCTACCTCTCAATTAACCTAAAAGCCCAGCCCAGTTTTTTTTGCTATTACTTTTCACCCTGTAATGATGCAAATGGCACAATTCTTGTCCCTTTATCAATGCTGCCATTATCGTTTTTCAGCTGTGGAAGCCCATATCCATGAAATCATTGCCCTGACGGGAAAGCTGACTTACATCTCAATTAATCAGTGGCTTGTAGAGCAATGTATTGAAAACAATATACTAGGGTGCTTTTCATTTTCCCCAAATGACTGCTTCCTATAAACGTGGAAGTACCAGATGAAATGAGGGTACAGTTTTTTCCACACAGTAGCTACTCGCCGGGGTTGTTTTAATAAAGGCAAATAAGCTGTTAAATTTGCACTTTGAAAGGGAATTTTCCTGTAGATATGGTGAAATTTCACTTTGCAAAGAATACACAATCATGTGCAAGTCGATTTAAAAAAAAACAGCATTTTTGTTTGAGTGTGATTTGATAATAGATGTCAGAAGAACTTTAGCCCATTTACTTTGTTCTGGGAAAAATTCCCTTTCAAAGTGCAACTGGGATTGCTTAGCTGCACACCAATGTCACCTAATTTAGTGCCTATTGCACACTCTTGATGCACAAAAAATTTTGGACAATTTCATGCTCCCAACTTTGTGAGAACAGTTTGGGGATGGCCCCTTCATTTTCCAACATGACTGCACACCAGTGCACAAAGCAAGGTCCATAAAGAGCGAGTTTGGGGTGAAGGAACTTGACTGGCCTGCACAGAGCCCTGGTCTCAACCTGATAAAACACCTTTAGGATGAATTAGAGTGGAGACTGCAAGCCAGGCCTTCTCATCCAACATCAGTGCTTATTCTTTACAAATGCATTTCTCGAAGAATGGTCAAACATTCCCATAGACAAGCTGCTAAACCTTGTGGACAGACTTCCCAGAAGAGTTAAAGCTGTTATAGCTGCATAGGGTGGGCCAATTCAATATAGACCCCTATGGACTAAGACTGGGATGCGATTAAAGTCCATGTACATGCAAAGGCAGGTGTCCCAATACTTTTGACAACATAGTTTATCTGTGTAGTTTGTTATTGAAACGTTACTGTATATCTTTCCTCTTATGTAGCATTATTTACCATGCCTGAAGATTATGAAGCTAAAAATAAGACCTAAAAGGGCTCCTGAGGTCAGTTGCTGTTCTAATAGCAGCCTGAGTCCATGTTTATACTGTAACTAGAGCTGAGTGAATTAATCAAAATTATCCCTGATTCTGATTTGCATAATTCAGGCCCAAAACTTGTTATAGCACAAAATATCCACGCACAACATTTCGTATCACATCACAGAAGTGAAGTATTAAAGTGTTTTGGTTAATGGCAAATGGGGACAATTCAGGTCACTGGTCAAGTCTGCAGGCCCAGTAATCAACCTGGTCATAGGATATGCATGGAACAGTCAATATGAGTAATGAACACCACATCCAGATACTATAAAAAACAAAACAAAAAAAAAACAGATATCTTTCCAGAGAAGTTGACCAAGTGGGGTTGATTTACTAAAACCGGGGCATGCAAAATCTGGTGCATCTCTGCATAGAAACCAATCAGCTTTTTTTGTCACAGCTTAAAGCTTAATTTAAGCTGAAGTTAGAAGCTGATTGGCTACCATGCATAGCTGCACCAAAGTTTGCACTCTCCAGTTTTAGTAAATGAATCCCACTCTGTCATATCAAGAGAAAGCTGCATGCAAAGTCGGGACACCAGTTTACAAAGAAAAGAATTGTCAATTGAAGTATTTTAATATCAAGACAGAGCATCATGTCCACACTCCTATGAACAATGAAAATACATTACTCCTTTCCAACAGAATTCACAATGTGGAATTGTGGGGGATATTGTCCCCAAAGAGAATTGTCTATCATTCATGGACTGGATAATACTGCAAGTCCTAGGAGAGCAGGAAGATGAGTAAAAGAAAAAAAAAACCCCGGGCTTGAGGCAGTCTCGTGAGGGACAATGAGGGGAAGCCATCAGAGTGGGCTGTAAAAAACACAAATTTGTTGCGCTGGGATTATATAAATTAAATCAAATAAAATAAAAGCAGCTGACACAATATGCAAGGATAGCACAATAGATAATATAACGGATGGTGTAGCACTAATGTAAAAAGTAATAGAGTCCAGCATGAACTTTCAGTGCATTGGATAGATTGTGAATCAACTCCACTTAAAAGTCCATAATGACAACAGTAATAAATCTTGCAAAATCCACTTGTAAGGACACCGCCACCATTACCCAAACACACTGACTCTTATCCTCAGGTAGGTTAAACAACCCTAGATATTTCTCAATATCCGCTCTTCAACAGCATGGGGATAGAACTGCAGCTCCTTCAGCTAGATAAAAGCAAGCCTGGATGCCTTTCAATGTCAGCTCCACAACAGCTTGGAAATAAATGTAACAGCTTCTCTGCCAAATGCAGTACCCAGTAGAAAGAAAAAACACTTCATAGTGCAGACATCCTAGTCATCTTTTATTTAAAGTTTAAAAAATTGTTGCACTCACATTTCAGTAAGGTATAACAGGCAAATGGAGGAAACATCCAGCGTTTCCAACCAACAAAATGGCCACTACGTCCCAGCACACGAGTTGTGTCACACGTTACCGACTCCTCCCTAAGCATTTCGTCATCAGTGACATCATCAGGGGTGTGGCCAACCGTGCGCTGTGCTCAATATATATAGGGGACAGCCTAACAATGGGTGGGTTGGTCCCAGCGTTCCAATAAGAGGAAGCAGGAAGTTCCTATGCGCTCCAAAGACAGGAAACAGTCATAGGTGAGCATAGAAGCTATTCCAATTAAGGAAACAAAGGAAAATATATGCGTTCCAACTACCGTAAGCACATTTAAAAAACTGTGTGAACTACACACAAAAGGATTAATAACTATTATGAGCCAAGACCATACACAATAGGTAAAAAAACACAACTTAGTGTTAATCAAGGCTCAGGTGGCATAAATCGAATGTGTTAAATGTTACAGCAACCGCACTAGGAAACAGCGCCATCTTGTGGTAAACAAAAATATGACTAAACTAATACTATTTTATTTCAAATCCACATCAATAATAACATATAAAACATATATAAGAGAAAAGGAGGAAAACTCTGTATCATGGATATAATATATAGAGAAGACAGACCTGGGGCACGATAACTTCACCTCATTAATCAACTATTATTAATGAAGGAATTAATGTCCCACTCTATGTTCATTTCATGAGGAGCATAACATTTGACCTGATATATCCACTTGGTTTCCAAGACCCCTTTCACACTGGAGCATTTTTCAGGCGCTATAGCGTTAAAAATAGCACCTGCAAAATGCCCTAAAACAGCTGCTCCATGCACTCCCTCGGGCTTTCACACTGGAGCAGTGCGCTGGCAGGGTGTCAGAAAAAGTCCTGCCAGCAGCTTCTTTGGAGCGGCGAAGGAGCGGTGAACCCACTGCTCCTCCACCACGGCTCCCCATTGAAATCAATGGGGCAGCGTTGCGATACCACCGGCAAAACGCCGCTCCAACGGCATTTTGCAGGCGGATTTAACCCCTTTTTGGCCGCTAGAGGGGGGTTAAAACCGACCTGCTAGCGGCTGAATAGCGCCACTAAAACGACGGGAAAAATAGCGCCGCTTTACTGTTGACTCCCAGGGTGGCTCGGTGTGAAAGGGCTCTTTGCGTGATACTTCTCTGATGGTATTACTACCTCTCCAATTGTATAAATTGTCGATCCCAAGAAACACAGTACCTCTAGGGTCTCGATTATGACATAAGTCATAATGCTTGGATAAACTGTGCTTCGGAAACCCTTTCTTTATGTTGACCACATGTTTACTCAATCTTACATGAAGCATGCAGATTCTGCGGCCAATATACTGAAGCCCACATGGACACCGAACAACATGCACAACGTTTTTCAATGTGCATGTGATAAAAGGCTTTATGGGCAACTGCTCACTGGTGGAACATGACTCAAAAGTTTCTGTCCTTCTACTCATATTAGCATTGATTTTACATATGGGGCACTTCCTACATGGGAAAAAACCTCCCATATTTTGAAAAAAACAACAGTTTCTTAGGGGGTTCAATGATATTTGGTGCTATTTGTAATGTCAGTGGGGAAACACCTCTAAAAATCACCTGTGGCTGTTCCGGCAAATGAGGTCCTAGAACCCTATCATTATTTTGCCTCACTGAGTAGTGCTGGTTGAAGTAGGTGGTAAAGAGGGAAAACCTGAAAGAGTCATCCAGGTCCCTAATCTTGGGGACCAATAGATCATCTCGGATTCTCTCTTCAGCCCCTCTTATAGCATCCTCCAACTCTAATGGTTGATATCCCTTCTCCAAGAACTTCATCTTTAACATTGAAGTCTCTCTGAATAAATCACTCCTATTAGTACAATTTCTCTTGAGTCTTAGAAATTGACTCTTGGGCACTGACCTCAAACAAGCAGCATGGTGACAGCTGTTGGTATTGATAAATGCATTTTGATCGGTTTTATTTAAAGAATGTGGATGTGATGATATCTCCACCCACGATCTTGATGTTCAAGTGCAAGAAGTGAATTTCAGACTTGCTGGCCTCATGCTTTAAAATGATGCCTTTATCATTGCAATTAAGTTCAGTCATATAGGAATTAAGCGGTTCTAAGTCACCCTCCCATAGGAGGAGGATTGTTGTCTATATACCTTCTCCACAGAATCAATTTGGGTCTGGGTCTCCGATAGACAACATCCTCCTCCTACTTAGCCATAAACAGGTTGGCCATGGATGGAGCAAATTTAGCCCCCATGGCCACCCCTCTATTTTGTAAATAATAAGTGCCTTTGAACCAAAAATAGATATGGCCCATTGCGTAGTCCAAGAGTCTCAACAGGAATTGCCTCTGAGCCTTCTTAAGTTCATCTAAGTGTAAAAAGTAATCCACTGCCTCACGACCATGTTGGTGTGAAATGATGGTATAAAGAGATGATACATCTGCAGTGGCCAATATATAATTCCTTTTCCACTGTACAAATTTTAAGGCATTTATTACCTGAGTGGAATCTCTCAGGAAGGACGGAGTTTGGGCAACCAATGGCTGCAAAAAGAGATCTATATATCTGCCGACCCTCAAGGTGATGACATAGAGGCCACTAATAATTGGCCTCCCAAGAGGATGAAGAGGGTCCTTGTGGACCTTCTGCAGATAATAGATCACAGGCACCCTTGGAGCTACATGAACTTAAAAGAGTTATTATTTTTTAGAAATTAAATTCCTACTGTGGCCTTCCTCCACTAAACTCACCAATTCCTTTTTATACTTAATAGTCGGATTCCCTTTCAAAGGAATATAAGTATCCTGGTCGAACAGCAACCTAAGCATCTCAGTTTGATAAGCCTCTTTGTCCAAAATTACTATTCCTCTGCCTTTATTGGTGGGACGTACCACTATGTCATTACGCTTTTTGAGGCTATCAAGACCTTTCCTAAACATCTGATCATTTCTACTATTCCTAATCTGCAACTGTTCCAAATCCTTGCTAACCAAATCTCTGAAGACCATAAGAGACGGTGCCAGAGTCCCTGGTGGGTTGAACAGGGATGCATTGGATAGTAAAGTCTAATTGATGTCTGTGGACGCCATTCTCAATGATCTAAATGGATTAGTGATCATATACCTTTTGATGTTAATCTTACGAATATACTTATGAAGGTGGTCTATAAATGTCTGAAATTCATTTAAAGGTTTAGATGGGGCAAACTTGAGACCATGGTTTAAAACATGTCTTTCTTCAACTGAAATGTTAGCAGTGCTCAAATTAAAGAGGCCGGCATCTGTCAGACCCGTCTTTTTTTTTGAGTGGATCCGCCTCCCCCCTCGGAGTGGGCTGCTGTATTGGAGAACTGTCTGCTGGAGTGTTTGTTCACTGCAATGTCAGAGATAGAGAGCGACTCTGCTGCCATATCCACATTGAGGTCACAGTTGTGAGAAATCACCCATGCTAGGTCTTGAGCCTCTTTGCTGATATCACTGGTTCTGTGAGCAATTATCATTTTGGGGGCTGAGTCACCACGAGTTCCACACATTAGAGGGCAGCAGGAAGCATAATCACAAATAGTTTGATGAGAGACCGCTACAAAATACAAAATTGGTATCTGTTGTAGTCATTTACTGTGTTTGCCATTCTGTTTATTCCTTTGTTCTGTGTTTTTCACAAATAAATACTCTCTCTTCAGCTTTGGTGTGTCAGAGAGTGTGGTGCTGCCCAGATGGTCATTGACACTGGTAACAGTGAACCCAAGCAACAGTGGTACCTTGTGGGGTAAGCACTACAGGAACAACAAGCCAAGATTCAAGGACACAAAAATAAGACTCACAACTCTCTATAACCTCTCTTTGCAGTACAAAGCACTTGCAATATCGACCACATGCCAGGAGTACAGTGCCTTCTTTTTTTTTTAATTCGTCTTTATTTTAATTTTTCCCAATAAACAATATTTCCACACAAAAGCAGTAAAATACATTCCTTAAATACATACTTTGAACCTCCCTCTTCTCCCCCCACCTGTCAAATTGCCATCCACCCTCCCCGTGTCCCGTTTAGGATTAGCATATTACCAAAACAGACTTTCTAAATATTCACAATCTCAGGTGCCAGTCCTGGAGTTTCTAACCATGCTTTCCATATCTTCTTATGTATGCCTGTTTTATCCTCATTATTCTGTTATTGACCATTCTCAACCAATCCGTTTTAGACGGTGGTCTAGAATTGATCAATTCCCAGGTAATCGCCTTTCTAGTTTAATAAAAACATCTCAGAGCTGCTGTTCGTATAGCCTCAGATCCCACACTCTGCTCAATATACCCCAGTACACACAACACTAGATCAAATTGTATATTTATTTAAAATACTGAGTTTATTTTATCCAACACCTCTTCTCAGTATCAGTGCAGTTTGGGGCACCTCCAAAGCATATGAATCAAATCACCAATGGCAACCCCACATCTGGGACAGGAAAATAAACTAAAACTGTTTGAATTTTTGGGTTGCTGAGAGGGATACTAAATCTATTGAAGTTACTATACCCTTCCATTGCATATCCGTTAATTCCCCCAGATCCTCCTCTCGTTTTGCTCTACTAGAAAGCTGAAAATCTTTTTCCAGTATTTTTAAATGTACCTTTTTGTACAGTTTCAAGATCAACCCCTTTAGTGGCTTCTATCAAATTTTCCAATAAGGGGATTCTACTCCATTCTAACCCACCTTCTTTAAATTGTGTTGTCAATGCACGTCTTAACTGTAAGTATTGGTAAAAAATTTTATTTGAAAACCCAAACTCTTTTAACTTCTGAAATGTCTTCAGTACCCCTGCTGTATATAATTGGGATGGTCTTTCCACTCCCTTTTGTTTTCAGTTACTAAAGTTCTCCAACTTCTTAGGCTCAGACTCTGATCGTGTTGTGTTCCATACCTTTAGCAACAACTTTGCCGAGAGGCACTGGCCTCCCCCCCAGAGAGTCTGCTTCTAGTAGTTCTATCAAAGATGTATGTGGGGTACAAGGCAGTAATGCTCGTGAGCTGTACCTAGTAACTCCCCACACATAGCAACTGGGCTGTCAGAAAGTAGCTCCAAGGGTGCGGCACCGCCAGCCCCCCATCTCTCAGCAACTGCAGCAACCGCAGGAGAACTCTAGCTTGCCCTTTCATCCAAATCGAATCCCTAAAGAGACCCTCTAATTTCCTAAACCACACTCTGTATTCCATATTGGCGAGTTGTGTAGAATGTATAGGAGTTGAGGCACCCATACCATTTTGATCAAACTACTACAACCCACTACTGACAGGGGAAGACAGCTCCATGTCCCGCATTTTACGCCTAATGCCTTTATTAGGGGCTCTAAGTTTTTTAGTATATACAACTTTGGGTTTACCGTTATATCTATTCCCAGATATTTCAAACTCTCCACTACCTGGAAATGCCTAGTGCTCTCCAGTAGTTCCTGTTTCAGTCCAACCGGGAGCAAAACAGATTTCTCCCAGTTGATAGAGAGCCCAGAGAACAAACTGAATATCTTTATGATATCCATTACTGCGGTTGACAAGTGATTTGCGTCTCCCAAGAACAGGAGGATATCATCTGCATATAGCGAAATCTTTTCCTCATCCATCCCTCTTCTAAAACCTCTTATACCTCCCGCTGTTATAATGGCTTTAGCCAAAGGTTCCACCGCAAGGGCAAAAAGCAAGGATGGCAAAATGCACCCCTGCCTTGTCCCCCTGGACAGCGAGAAATATTCAGAGGATCTTTCATTGATCTTCACTTTCGCCCTTGGGCTAGTATACAGCAGTTTCACCCATTTTACAAATACAGGGCCAATATTAAATGCCAACAGATCTAACCACAAATAATGCCAATCGATGCTGTCAAATGCTTTGACAGGATTGAGGGACACTATAGCTCTGGATCCCAACCCTTCAGATGGAATTTGTAGATTTAAGAATAATCTCCTAATATTTAACTATGTTGATCTGCCGGGGATAAAACCACATTGATCATGATGAATTATAGTGAGGATTATCTTGCTTAGTCAAATGGCTAATACTTTCGCCAATAATTTAACATCCGCGCAGAGCAAGGAGAATGGTCTATATGATACGGGTTAAGTTGGGTATTTCCCTTCTTTTGGTAACATAATAATCATAGCCTCTGTCATAGATATCAGTAATTCTCCCTTTTCCAATGCCTCATTTAACACATGTAATAGCTCTGGCAGCATTATCTCTCCATATTCCCTATAAATCTCATTTGGTAGTCCATCTGGCCCTGGTGTTTTATGATTAGCTGATTCCAATACCACCTCTTGTAGTTCTTCAATATAACTTTTGTGCCTCAGTCCATTTAGCTAAGTTGTCTGGTGATGGATCTTCTACATTTTTCCCATTTCAGTTACTTTCCTCATTTTATTCATCTCCCAAACCTTAGTAGATTTCTTCCTCTTAGAGATTTGCTGAATTATGATTCCCCTTAAATAAGCTTTAAGAGTGTCCCACACTATACCTTGCGTTGCTGATGTTTTATTACAGGGGTCTTCAAACTACGGCCCTCCAGTTGTTCAGGAACTACAATTCCCATCATGCCTAGTCATGTCTGTGAATGTCAGAGTTTTACAATGCCTCATGGGACGTGTAGTGCTGCAACAGCTGGAGGGCCGTAGTTTGAGGATCCCTGTTTTATTATGTTCCAGGAATTACCGAAGTGTTTCTATCATATGCTCTTAGGGGTAATTAACTGTAACCAAAAGGGGTTAACTCTCCACTCTCGCCCTTCCCACTGTTTCCCTAGACCTAAGGACAGGACTAAAGGAGAATGGTCCGACAATCCTCTGGCCTCATATCCAACATCTGTTACCAATGGAATAAGAATATCATTTCCTATGGCCATGTCTATCCTAGAAAGTGATAAATACGTCCAAGAGTGGCATGAAAAAGTTTGGGCTACCAAATGGTGTTCACGCCAAATGTCTCTGAGGCCTGTCTCTCTAAATATTCTATACAATGGCGTATATGGGCTCTGTTCCAATCTCCTTTCCAGGGGGAACCTATTAACCTAATAGTGTTCATCACCATATCAAAGTCTCCTACTACCAGAACTGGCACCTTTGGTTTGTCAACCATAAATTCCAACAAATACTTAATTACTTTTAACTTGAAAGGAGGAGGAATATACACACTCATAAGTACACATGGTGTCTCTGCCAACATGCAGTACATAAATATCTACCTTCCCTCTCCATCAATTTTTACTTGCCTACAGGAGAACATCACCTATGACCTATATATTAAATACTTGTTCCTCTTGAGTATGAGGTATGCACTGAATGGTACTGATGAGAAAATCCTTTACATTTTAGGCACGACACTGTTTCTTTAGTTAAGTGTGTCTCCTGCAGGCAAAGGACAGCTACACTAAGAATTGAGGCTTACATAAAGCTGTTTTTTTTTCAACGAATCTCCCAATCCCCTCAAATTCCATGAACAAATTGTCACCCCTCCATTCATCTTAAAGTCATTTTTTTATGTATATATAAATTGTGAACCCTCCCATATATATAGGGGCTGTGGTTTTTACCCTGTGTGCAGTTTTTTTTTTAAATACATTTTAACACCCATCTATATTTAAATTCTGGTGTACCTTGCCCATGAACATTTTTCTTTCTATACCAAATAAGTGAGACTATTTTGTCTATCCTATCTCTTCTAAAAAAGAAAAAAACACCCCATTAGGTCAGCAGCACCCAGGTCACATCATATTCCACACCTCTTGCATAAAAAGTATCAGAGATATATGCAAATAAGATCCAATAGTGTAGTATTGCCAGTGACTTTTTAATAAAAGAATAAACACTCACAATGTTCGGAGACAGATACAAGTGTCTATTCCCAGCATGCATATACACAGTGTAGATCTGTCAGCTCAGAAAGATGGTGCCCGGCCCTTCCCAGCATGATGTCAACACACATGTCCTACTGGCTTTATGTGTACCACCCTTCCAGGTTTTGGTAGCCTTTGAGAAAGCCCGGAGGGCGATACAAGCGAGGCAGGTGGGAACTGTGTAAGGACACCACACTGGGATGGGATTGTTTTCATGTTTTTTTACTTTTTTTTTTGCACTTGATTTATGATGATTGTGGAAATGTATGAGCTTTGTTTTTATATGATGATGAGTGATAGCTGCTCTTTCACGTTTCTTTTTTTTAATTAACATTTTTTATTTCTTTTTTTATGGTAACGTCATTTTTTATAAATAATAGCGCAGGGTTTTGTACTAATATTCCCGATACTTGCTACCGTGTCGCTACTACTTCTCACAGTTTTTTTTTTTTACCTATCTTGATTCCAAGCTTATCCTCTGACTCCTGTTTTGGTCTGATTCTTTGGGGTTGGTTTACCAAAGGCCAGCAGATTGTTCACATTGCAAGGGAATATTCCCTTAACTCAGTAATTGTGGTGAAATTTAATTTCGCAAAGAATATATAATTACCTGAAGTGAAAATAGAAAAAACTATTTTGGCTTCCACATGATTGGATGATGAAATTTAGCAGATCTTCATCTCATTCACTAAGCTGAGGGAAAATTCCCTTGCAAAGTAAGCAGCCTATTTGCCTTTAGCAATTCAACTACATTGACACCTGACTCCACTTCTGGTTGCCCTTTTCTTTGGCCAGTTTACTGAATGCTGCTGCTCTGCTGCTTTCCAATTACAGGCTTTTTGCGCTGTACTTCTTACCTTAGTTGCTCATTATGACCCTACCTGAGACATTCTGTTTTTTCTGCTACACTCTCTGCACATACTTTGTTCTTTATTCCATTTGCCACTATGCTAATTAGTTGTACAGTTCCTAATGTGTCCCTTCCAGTTCCTAATGTGTCCCTTCCCTTTGCATCCACCAGGTATGTGACAAAGCCACCTAGGAACTTGGAGTTGTGGCGAGCTTCTTCTAAGTTGCCATCTGTCAGCCCAAGTCTATAATATCTCGTAGCTTGCTCTCACTGTCATGTCAGAAAGGTTTCAGAATGTGGTTGCAAGTCCATAATTTGTTTTCATTTATTGATACCTTGGTGATTTAGTTATGGTATTTTGTCTGTCATCTGTTTCCTCTTCTTTAGGTGATCATGACTGGACTAGGCACAGTGATGTAGCCCTAATGTAGTACACAGCATTATCTCATTATAGTACCAGTACTATTGGGAGGGGAGATGAAAACAAGGGGCCTTAAAGCAGTTATAAATCCAACTGAAATGACACAATAAATACAAAATAAATATGTTTAAGCTCTCTTGTCATGTCACTTTTTTCAAGGGTGTATAAGGTCTAATTTTGTAGATTGCAATCTATAATAGAAAAGTTTGCTTTTGCTTTTCTTTTATTAAGGGCAAGCAAAAATGACCATATAGTTCACTTTAATTTGTTACTTTTAAAAGGTAATAAATAGTTCCTTCCATATCAGCACAGTACCAAGCCCTTTCAATATTGGACATGTATGGGTACATTTAGAGGGCTAATTGTCCATTTCCACTGCAGTGTATTTCAAAATAGGTTTCAAATACGTTTTCTTTTTCATTCTTTCTTCATGTCAAAGGCTAACCAGTAATGTACTGTATAAAGAATGGAAATTGAGTTATTTTTTTTCTATACTCCTAGCATACAATATATATCATTGTATTCAAGAGAAAAGTAAAAGATGAAACATAACATCTTACTGAGTATAAATATATCTCTGATCTCATACATACAGTACAAACTTACTTTATTTACCCGTATGACTGTTCTGAAGCCAAAATCAATTATACCGTTTTTAAAGGTCTTCACTTCAGAATGACATTTTTTTATTTGGCAGTAAGAAAAAGTGACATGTCGTAAAACATTAGATCTCGAATTAGGACTTTGGTAGTGATACAGTTTCAAAGATAAATGCAAACAGGATTTATAATAGCACACAAAAGCTTTAATCTTTTTAATACACACTCCAATATTTTACATGCAAATTGCCTCTGGATAATTCTTGTTGCATGGCTCACATTTCCACTCTGGCATTCATCTTGTGCATATAGTTGCCTTGCTTTCTAAATCCATGTTGAAACCCTCATTAGAATGGCTGTGCAGGTCAATGTGTTCCATAGTAACAACATTGACCTCTCTTTGAGCCTACACCAGCCCTTTAATTAGATTTTCTTACTTTAAAACAGAGGTATAGTTGCTTCCATTGGCAGTTCAGTTCATTGACTTTACTGTTACTTTTATTGTAGCTGGTAAATTAATACATAATGATATAGCACAAACAATGATTTTTGAGCTATTGAAATCAATGTGTATTGCTTTTTTTAAATAACATGGTAAGGAATTGAATAGTTAATTCATATCTGTTGGGCAGAATTTTCTCCTATCCTATCTGTATCTACAGTATCCCCATATTGTTGATGATCTATAACAGACTGCCTAAATTATTGTTCATTAAGTAAGTGTCTCTTACAGGGCTGACCAACCAGCAGCCTCTATGCATGCCGTAGACCTTCTTTTGCATCCTGTGAAGCCTGCCCCAATTCTCATTCCAGGCTATCATCTCACCACTATTGTTGGCAAATCTCAGCTGTAATTTTGATGGCCAGGGGCTTTCTGTGTAGTTGCTGTAGATACTGCAGCATCTGCAGCTGCTGTTTTATGTGGCAATGCTTTTAAACAATGTTAGTAATACTGTTCAAAAGCTTCATTCAGAAACAACATAACTGTTGCTATCACCAGCAGATTAAAGGGGTGAACTTTAATCTGAATAAGGTACTAGCTAAAGCAACCCTTTAAATGTACAAATAAGGTACTTGTACACTTTTTAAAATACAGCATGTTATAATGCACAGTAGTGTGTTATCTTCTGTTGTGTTGTGGTGCCATTAAGAATGAATAGTACTGTGGTGCACCAGTGCATATAAAGCACATATTTAAGCATATTTTAATGCAGCATAAAAGTGTGACCCCACCATTACTCTTTGTAAAGTTTAAATAATGACAAAACAACTAAAAATATGAATAGGGAACACACAGAACTGCCTGGGTGGATGCTGCAAGGTATTGCATTCCTAGGAAATATGGTAACAGGCCCTGTTCAAAATTCAAACTGCAACCTTACTACTTGGTCATGCAACGCTGTAACCAAATATACTTTTTTTTATTATTGTTTAAGACAAAAAGAACTTTCTTTGGTGGTATGTAATAACCACTGGGTACTTAATTTTAACTGCTTAACCGCTTAAAGACCAGCTGTCATTATACTATGGCCGGTTGGCTCTCCTGGGCGAATTGCCGTAGGTGTACTTCGGCCACTTTAAGAGCCTGGAGCCGATGCGCGTGGCCGGGGGCCACGATGTCCGCCGGCCACCCGTGATCGCTCCACAGAGAGCCAGAATGGGGATCTGTGTGTGTAAACACACAGATCCCCATTCTGACAGGGGAGGAGAGAGAGATCTGTTGTTCCTAGTGATCAGGTACAGCGATCTATCTCTACTCCCAGTCAGTCCACTGCCACAGTTAGAAACACCTCTCTAGGGAACACTTAACCCCTTGATAGCCCCTAGTGTTAACCCTTTCCCTGCCAGTGACATTTATACAGTGATCAGTGGCTATTTTTAGCTCTGATCGCTGTATAAATGTCAATGGTCCCAAAAAAGTGTCAAAAGTGTCCGATCTGTCTGCCGCAATGTCACAGTCCTGCTAAAAATTGCGGGACTAAAAATTACTAGTAAAAAATAAATAAATAATAAAAATGCCATAAATCTATCTCTTATTTTCTAGATGCTATAACTTTTGTGCAAACCAATCAATATACACTTATTGCGATTTTTTTTTAACAAAATTATGTAGAAGAATACATATTGGCCTAAACTGATAAAGACATTTTTATTTATTTATTTATTTTTGGATATTTATTAGAGCAAAAACAAAAAAAATTAATAGTTTTTTTTTTCAAAATTGATACTCTTTTTTTGTTTATAGCGCAAAAAATAAAAACCGCAGAGGTGATCAAATACCACCAAAAAAGCTCTATTTGTGGGAGAAAAAGGACGTCAATTTTGTTTGGGTACAACGTCACATGACCGCGCAATTGTCAGTTAAAGCGACGCAGTGCCGTATCGCAAAAAATGGCCTGGTAATTAAAGGGATAAATCCTTCCGGTCCTTAAGTGGTAAAAGAAAAAAGACTGAACATTTTGAAAAAAAAAAAATATATATATATATATATATATATATATATATATATATATATATATATATATATTTTGCTTTCTATTATAAAATATATGAAATAAACAATATTTCTTCATAAATTTACATAAACATGTATTCTGCTACATTTCTTTGTTAAAAATAAAGGATTCCAAATAAATATATATTTATTATTCTGTGTGAAAGTTATATAGTCTGCAAACTATGGTAAATATGTTTGAAGTTTATTAACCTGAATGATGCATTTCTTGAGACCCTAAAATGCCAGGACAGTGTAAGCACCTCAAAAATGTGCAACTTGTGGCCCTCTCACAAGGTTTGTACCACTTCACCCCATTCCTGGCACATTTACTGGTTGATATCACAGTGGGTCTGCCTGTAAAGTGAATCAGGGACTCATCAATAAAGGTATTTTTTTTGGGGGGGTATACACTTACTAAAGCTTTTGGGGAAAGAAATTGAGGAGCATCCTAATTTTGTGGAGCCTGTCAGAAGCATGGTCACTTCTGGGCTCATAGAATTGTCCATTGAATTGTATAAATCTTGTTATCTTTTAATAATGTTTCCTGGATATGACAGAAGGGTGTAACAACAAGGGTGGATTGAGTGTATGGACAAATATAATTTCAGGTTAGGTTTTAAAGCCTGGAACCATGATAAGTGGTTGATGATTTGGCATAAAAGGAATTGGGATTGCTAGCAATGAATATTTCAGCATAATGATTAGTATTAGTATTAAATTGAATAATTCTTCAGTGAAAAACAAATGAAAAAAAAATGGTGTAAAATGTTCAGTTTCCACCTGAATACCTGTGTTTGACAGGCACTACTAAATTAGAAGGTAGCAACAAAATATTTAAAAATGCCTCTGGTGCTTTAGTATGGGCTTTCCATGGCTGCATTGCCCTAATTCTTCACGGCTCCTGTTGCTACTGTTGCAACTCCCAACTGCTAGTGATTGCTACTTTATCAGGATGTACTGTACTGCTGGTGCTTACTGCTTTATTTCACTTGCATGAACAAAGACACTGATTGTGGCTGGCATTGATATTAGAACACTCTGCTGGTGCTGGCTAGTGATCGGGACACTGATTGTGCCCAACACTTGGCATTACAACACTGTACTGGTGCTGGCTGGTAATCAGGACACAGTTGTGCCTGGAACTGATATTAGAACACTGTACTGATGTTGGCTGGCGATCAGGACACTGGTTGTGCCTGGCACTGATATTAGAACACCATACTGGCAATGGCTGGTGAAAAGGACACATGTTGTGTCTGGCACTGATACTAGAACATTGTACTGGTGCTGGCTGGTGATTAGGACACTGGCTGAGCCCAACAGTGGTATTAGAACACTGTACTGGAGCTTACTGGTGATCAGGACAATGGCTCTGGCTGGCACTGGTATAGAACATGTACTGGTGCTGGCTGGCAATCAGTGCACTGTTGCTGGCTCTCACTGGTATTAAATGGCTGTACTAGTTCTGTCTGGTGATGTAAAGCTCACCTTCTCTTCTCACAGCTAATAGGTTGTGTGAGAGGAATGGAAGAGCTGGCTGAAAACCACAAATTTGTTTACAATGGTGATATACTTTAATGGGTCACAGCAACCATGTGGAAAGGAGCCACAGGGGAGCTTACCAACCATTTAGTCTGTATATACAAGGCTGGTCCACTTTCTTTCTGTTTTTATAGATCAGTTCTTGTATAGTGTTAAACAGTTCTGTAAATTACAGATTATAAGTCATAGATAGGGATGAGTCCAACATAGCTGGGTTTGGTTCAAGGAACGTTCATCAAACACCTCACAATATCTGAATGTTAATCAGAACCCGATTGAAGTCAATGTGATCCGAAGATTTTTTACATCAATTATTTCTGTTTTCAGGGCTAATAGGCACGGGATTTTGAAAAAAAATGTCAAAGGGGGCTGAGCACTGCCAGAGGCGACATGTACCAATACAAAAAACATATTGTTTTGTGGGAAACAGAAACTTTAAAGGATAAGTTCAACTATAGTAACATGTTACATATTACATATGTATTTAGGGTGTAACATGTAACAGGTTACTAAAAAGGACCTCCCTGCACCTGCTGTTCCCTTACCCCCGCCATGACAGCAGGCAGGAGATCCTATGGCCACACCCTCTGTCACATTTTAAAAACGACGTGGCTGTGTGGGGCTCTGCTCACACAACCACATCATTCATTCATAGTTCTGTGATTGAATGAACTACAAGTACTGTCTTCCACCACAGCAGACAGCTTGTAGTTCTCATTTAACTGCTGGGGTGCTGGTGAGCGCTCTCGTAGTTTATTGATTCTTCCAGGTACTTTCAGTAACTGTCTGCCTATATGGGAAGTATGGGTAGACTAGCTGTACTGGGAGTCTGAAGGAGCCTGACATTGTACCACCAATCTGCTGATCATTGGTGCAGTGCTCTGCAGGCTACCGAAAAAAAACTAAATGCACCTGCAAAAATATGTGAATTTATTTATTTTTAAATGTAAACTTATTTTTTAAATGTTTCAATTGAAACATTAAAAATGGGGGATTCCTTAGACCCACCTGTAAAGTAGCATCCCTATCAGATGTATACAATGTACAGTGCCTTGCAAAAGTATTCACCCCCTTGGCATTTTTCATGTTTTGTTGCCTCACAACCTGGAATTAACATGGATTGTTTTAAGATTTGCATCATTTAATTTACATGCCCACAACTTTGAATATTTTTTTGATTGTGAAGCAAACAACAAATAGGACAAAACAACAGAAAAAGTCAATGTGCATAACTATTCCCACCCTAATGTCAATACTTTGTAGAGCCACCTTTTGTGGCTATCACAGCTACAAGTCGCTTTGGATAAGTCTCTATGAGCTTGCCACATCTTACCACTGGGATTTTTGCCCATTCCTCCTTGCAAAACTGTTCCAGGTCCTTCAAGTTGGATGGTTTGACCTCAGATTTTCTATTGGATTGAGGTCTGGGCTTTGACTAGGCCATTCCAACACATGTACATGTTTCCCCTTAAACCACTCAAGTGTTGCTTTAGCAGTGTGTTTGGGGTCATTGTCCTGCTGGAAGGTGAACCTCCGTCCTAGCCTCAAACCACACACAGAGTGGTACAGGTTTTGCTCAAGAATATCCCTGTATTCAGCACCATGCATCTTTCCCTCAACTCTGACCAGTTTCCCAGTCCCGACTGCTGAAAAACATCCCCAGAGCATGATGCTGCCACCACCATGTTTCACTGTGGGGATGGTGTTCTTTGGGTGATGTGATGTGTTGAGTTTGCGCCAGACAAAGCATTTTCTTTGGTGGCCAAAAGGTTACACTTTAGCCTCATCAGACCAGAGCACCTTCCTCCATACATTTTGGGAAATCTCTCACATGCCTTTTCACAAACTCAAAATGTGCCATTTTGTTTTTTGATGAAAGTAATGGCTTTATTCTGCCCACTCTGCCATAAAGCCCAGCTCTATGGAGTGTACGACTTATTGTCGTCCTATGTACTGATACTCCAGTCTCTGCTGTGGAACTCTTCAGCTCCTCCAGGGTTACCTTAGGTCTCTGGGCTGCATCTCTGATTAATGCCCCCCTTGCCCGGTCCATGAGTTTTGGTGTGCGGCTGTCTTTTGGCAGGTTTGCTGTTGTGCCATGTTCTTTCCATTTGGTTATGATAGATTTGATGGTGCTCCTAGGGATCATCAAAGATTTGGATATTTTTTTATAACCTAACCCTGAATTGTACTTCTCAACAACATTGTCCCTCACTTGTTTGGAGAGTTCCTTGGTCTTCATGGCAGTGTTTGGTTAGTGGTGCCTCTTGCTTAGGTGTTGCAGCCTCTGGGGCCTTTCAAAAAGGTGTGTAAATGTAATGACAGATAATGTGACACTTGGATTGCACACAGGTGAACATCAGTTCACTAATTATGTGACTTCTGAAGGTAATTGGTTGCACCAGAGCTTTTTATGGGCTTCATAACAAAGGGGGTGAATACATACGCACATGCCAATTATCAGTTTTTTTATTTCTGAAAAATAGTTTTATGTATAAATTTTTCTAATTTTACTTCACCAACTTAGACTATTGTGTTCTGATCCATCACATATAATTCAGATTTTTAAAAAAACATAGAACTAAAGGCTGTAATGTAACAAAAAAGGTAAAAAGCCAAGGGGGTGAATACTTTTGCAATAGGAAAGCAAAATTGACTTTACAAAGAAAGAAAATGCCATTTATAGTGGCAGTAAAATATATAGGGGACATAGATTGGTTTTCTTTGTTAAAGGCAGGTTGGTGACCCTCCAACCTTTAAAAAAGTTTAGGGTGACCCAACCAAAAAAAAGAAGCCCATGGGGAAATGTAATTTAATGGTAAATGTTTTTTCTTTCTTTCAAAGCTGTCATCTTTGTTTTAGTACATCCTACAGCAAGTATGACAAACAAAACAAAAAAAATTGTGGGGTCTCCACCAAAAAATCATACTGAAACCCTTATCCTTGATGAAGGTCTGTTATGAATTTTAAGAGGTATAAAAAGGCATAGGGTCTCCTAAAATGTATACCTAACTCTCATTCAAGCATACAGCCTTACTGGCCAGCAAAGTGGGGAGTTGAATGTGCAGCATTACCACCAAATTACACCCAGCCACAACCTGGCCTTCTAGCAGCCATTGAAGTATCCCCACCCAGCCATTTAGCTGCTAAATGGGCAGAGATGGTGGCTGATATCACTGACCAAATATGGGCAAGGTTAGACTTGGTAAGCAGGAGAACACCCCATTTAGTCTGCCCATTTACTGAACACTGAACAGGTTAGGTTTGCACCAAATTCAACTTTGTCCACAGCCCAAAGTTCATCCCTAGTCATAGATAATACAGAGCAGTGTAATGTCTAATTTCTTGGTCTTTCCCTCCAAGGTCCCTGTGCACACTGCATTTGTCCCCCATTGAGATCTAAGCAGTTGTTACTATCTGTAGCTCCACCTCCATAGCCTAGAAATATGGCTTTCCGATTGCAGGAGTTACAGTCAGCACTGAGCCCTGCCTTTCTCCATTCTGCAGTGCCTGTCTCCCAACCTCTCCTATTAAGTACACAGAGATTCCAGCATCTTGCTGTTCAGTGAACAGAGAGTGGAAAATGCTAGCTTGTGTTGTGAATGATTGCAGTTTAAGAAGAGAGCTTTCAGTTACAAAAACACAAACTGACAACAGCAGAACACACTGGCTGCTACACTGGTCCAAGACAGCCTAGTGGCCTATATGATGGAATATATTAATATATAATAAATAAAAGATATACAGCACTCTGAACCTCAAACTGTTTATTTCATTGTGTACATAATTATTCAAAAACCACACCAAACATGGGGGGGGCATAATGTGCAATTATTGTTAAAGGGGGCTTACAGATTACCATAAGCCCCGCTCCCCTCCACAGAACCTCATAACCCAAGGATAAGGGCCTGGTATGTATTTTTGGGATGAACCCCACTGTTTGGAGATTCCTGTGGAGATTCCATTAACATCTATATCAGATGGAATACATTCTGCTTATTCCTAATGCTTAGTTGTTACTGACTGTGGTCCCTGTTGTGATCAATGTCTGGATAGTGCGATTTCTCAACTTAGGGTCATAAGACCAACCTATCTTAATAGTACTGGCCCAGCACAAATGCACCCTGACCCTAGCTCAATCCTCTCTAAAAAAATACTTACAGATTTACAAGAATTTTATGGTTTAATCTGCTCAGTTGCAAATAATCCAGAATGACTGATAAGGACGTAAATTTACAACACTTGTGCACTTTACCCAAGAGTGCCATTGGCTATAACACCTCACTCAGACTTCTCAGCGACACAGTGGCCACATGATGGGAAGTTAGTTCCACCAGCTACTGAACACTAGTCCGGACTAACAGCTTGGTCTTTGTGCTGGGAGCACACAGCGAGTGCACTTTTAGCACATAAACATTGGTTGCCCAGCAATGCGTGTGGGCATTAAAGCTCACCCTTTTACCCCTAAAGGGCTTAACCATTATTTTCTGAAAATATAGCTTTGAGCTAGAACATTGAGGACAGTGTTAAACTGTAGTTTTTTTTAGCAAACTGTTGTGCTTTCTCATTTGTTTTATAGACAGTGTAAAGAGTGGCAGGAGTGTTTTATGCTGCAACAATCAATTTACTAAAACAGTGTCATCTATAAGATGGAGAATAGTTGTTTTTTACTTTGTTTTTTTTGCAGAACTGTGAACTAGTTCTAAGAAAATTACCGCTACAGTGACAATGCAGTAGGTGTTTCGGAGATAATGTCTTATCTGGGAACACTTATTCAATGTGTTCCCTTCAAAAACTGAATTTTAGTGTTGGGGATAAGTAAATTTAAATAGTCCACCTGTATTTTTTTTGTATATTTCAATAAATGATGCCTATTGTGATTAGATAAACGCTTACGAGGAATCGCATACCCAACAGCAACACTGAGTGATTGTAAGGTTATTCAACTTGGCACATTACAGTTATGCAGAGCATATACTGTATGTGCCTTCTTTCTTTTGTTATTGTGGTCCCAACAAATGCAATATAGTCTCTTATGTACTAGTAGTAAATTTAGGGTCCTAGGACAATGGTAACCTTCAATAGTGTTCCACAAATACACTTGTTTTCTATATTTATATCTGTTGTATTAATGTAAAATATATTTTTAGTGTATAGTAGATAAAAGACATAAGTATTTCACAAAGACTGCAAGAAGAAAATGAAAAATATGAATCCAATGTGAATATATTCCAAATAAATTTCTACTTCAATTTCAGTATATACACTCCATTGCTTCTGTTGATTGCGTGGTATGCCAGATGGAGAACAATGTGTCAATTAATGCACATAATTATTTCTGTTCCCAAAATGTAGCAACGTTCACCATCCAGAAGTTTTCATACACCCTGCAGTTCTCCTTATATGCATTTATGACCACTCAGCATGTTATTGTTCAAGTACTGTAGTTAATATTAGAGGCAATTCAAATGAATCTGCATAACTCTTTTGCTAGAATTGACAATATCCTTGACAAGCCTTTCTTCAGAGTGAACCAATTTCAAATTAGTGGTTTTGCCCTTTCACATCACACGTATATACATAAATTCTTAGCAAACACAACCATCCAACTCATTTGATTTACTAAAGACAAATAGGTTGTTAAAACTGCATGAAAATTTAATTTGTAGGGGAATTTTTCTTTAGCTTAATGAATGACGTGAAGCTTTGATAGCTTCCACCATCCAATACAAGCAAAAATATGTTTCTTTTCCTTGCACGTGATTCGGTGTCCGTGTTAAGTGATTTTTCACTATATTCACTAAGCTAAGGGAAAACTAACTGGCAAAGTGAAAATCTTCTTGCAAAGTGAAAAGCCTATTTTCCTTTGGTAATCTAATCCCATTATATCTTTAATTTACACTTAAGAATCTAGCTTGAAATACCAGTAATTGTTCCACTATATCCTCCAGACCCACCAAAACTACTAAAGAGCAAATGTTGCTCAAACAAAGCCAACTGTCAATAAACCATAATAGCATTTGATACTTTTAAATGCTATTGCCAAATTAAATTACCACATGCTCCTAATACCTACTACAGGGGATGCAACAAAATCAAGAAACTTAGTTGCCTAGTAATCAAGCAATCCCACAACCAATGTAAAATTATGAATCCAACTTAAATTGTCAAAAATTCAAAGTATTTTTTCAAAACGTATATATAACACAACTTCTAAAACCTTCATACTTAGCAAATTTTTGGAAGAGGCCAACTTACCCAAATTGACATCCTCGCGTTCAGAAATCTCAAATAGTACCATCATGATGAGGAATGTGTCATACACTAATAAACGGAACTGGCAAATTGTAAGACCCCAAGGCCTGATGGTCTTCCTATTCTAACAGATATGAACAGCCAATTTATGTCAGAGCAGATGCCCTTCCCCAAATTCATGAACACATACATAATGTAAACTCCAAAGCCAAATATTACAGTCATATTTTACCACTAAGATATACATAAAATAATCTAAGCAAAAGTAATGGATAACTACATTTTTTTTCTCTCTCACAACCAAATTGTCTTTACTTGTAACATGCATTTAATGATAAGACCAAGGATGGCATTAGCAGCTGCAACAAGCTCCAAGAATCTACTCCAAAGTTCAGTCATTTTTTCAGCCTAAACGCTATAGCCCTTTGACACAGCTGAATAGCCCTGCATAATTGTATATTATCAACTTGAGCTTATGGTCCTAATTTCAAGTCATTCATACAATGTCAATAATTTCTTATCCTTTACTACTTTAATATTTGATAGCCACTTTTAGACCTGATCTATAGACAAAACTATTTATTTAATCTAAATAAACCTTTGCACTGGTATGTTTCTACCACACCCTAAAATCTCCTCTAGTAGCCACTCTCATCTTTGTTATCCACAAGTGAACATGCAAATTTCTAACTCCAATGATGATGTAGAGCTACTTCATAAACTTCAACCCCACCAAATGTGCTTCTATTATCTTTTGTGCATAAATTAAAATCATATACCACACACAAGTATATTATGTGAATTGTGCTTTTAAAAACGTCCCATAATTTTTTTTCCTCTGCGTCTTCTCTTAGTGCATTCTTACACCAAATTGTGCACCCACAACAATAACTAATCTTCACCTCTGTCCACCACCAACACTAGTTGTGCTTTCACTTTTAAGCCTAGTACACACTAGTATTTTTTTGTTGTTCAACCCAAAGTTGGAGAATGTTCTGGAAACTGGAGGGCGGAGGCTAGGAGGGTCGTTCTGCATACTCAGAGGAGCTTAGCCAATCCCCAGGCAGTAGGCCTGGCAGGGTGGTTGAGCCAGCCCTTAAGTATGGATGAGTCATGCTGGCAGAGGGAGTCAGATGGAAGATGGATATGGCCAAGAAATCTGTCCGTGGCTTTCAGGGGCCCTCTAGGTCTAGGGGGGCCCCACAGACTGGAGGCTCTGTCTGGCTCAGGAAGAATCCCTTCTGCAGTGCGGTGTGTTTGGGACCACCACCTGGGAGCAGTGGGAACAAGGAAAGAACGGTGAGCAAACTCGGACACTACACAAGGGCAAAGTCTGCCATATGTAGTCAGCTTTCTGGGGGGACAGCGGTGTGCTTCATCCCTTTATTCTTACCCCAAGTGATCTCTGTAGCAGCCAGAAGGGCTGTTAGGACCTGCTGAGTAGTGGAGCTGGGACCAAATCTACAGAGGGAGGGGATACACTCCTGCAAGCAGTTACCTTAAGTTTGTGCTACTTTCCAGAAAGGCCCAGGGCCCTTAGTCTGTAATGGATGTTTGCTATTATTCTACAAAGGACTATGATTTTTTTCAAAAGGAAGAAGTTCAGGATTTTTGTACAGGGAGAGGAAGATTGTCCCCAAGTTTTGCTGAGTTCATGATCTGCTGGGCATCCCATAGATCCCTTCATCCATCCAAGTTATTAACCCTGAATTCTTGTGTCTGGCTATAAGTGCAAAAAATGTGTGTTGCCTGGCTGTGCAGGAATAGGAGAGCCGCTAACCAGCGACCCCTACGGGGGTAGTGCTACACAAGTATGTCAGTATAATAGTACATAAAAAGTGAAAAAGTAGCGCTAATCAATGAGATTTGCAAAAAATGAAAAGCAAACATATATTAAGTGAATATCACACAACCCATATCGTGAACACATATAAATGCATATGACATCTGCCAATAACAATGAGCGTATCTAGCAGCTCATCACGTGATTATACATCAAATGTGCAGGTGAAAAAAAGTAAAAATGAAGTAATGATTGAAATTCAAAATTCATAAGAATCAGTCCATCAAAAACCACAGTTTGTAAGAGTGAACATCAAAAATTCAGATATTGAAGGTGAGTCCACAGTGATGAATAGTGAAGGTTCACACCAGAGTGACTAGTGAAATATGAGAATCTCCTCCACCACCAAAAAGTACTGCCGCTTACCAGAAAGTGTTGGTCCCTTGTTATAGGGGACCACACAGGGCGCATGGCTGCAACCCCAGCCCGGGATCCTACTGGCAATCCCTGATCTCCACAGTGTCAGCAAAGGTGGTCAACAGACAGGATCGACAGGTACTGGTGTTATACCAAAAAAATAAGAGAAACTCCACATAGTGTAAACCTGTTACATTTATTCAAAGTAAAAAACAGGTGGCAACTTACATAAAAGCAGAGTAAAAGCGCATGAAAAAGATGAGCCGGCCAGCTTACACGAAGCCCGTATGCTTCCGGGACTTGGCGGTGACGTCAGGGCGTAGCTCCTCCTCCCTACGTCGTTTCGTCACAAGCGGACGTGGTCACGGGATACGGGCGGCGTCCTGACGCACCGCTTATATAGCAATGTTATCAACCATAATGCCTAGTAACCTAGCAACCCCGCCCTGCTCTGAGTCACAGGATACGAATCACAGGGCGCCATCCTCCTCAAGGGAAAGGACTATGGGCAAACTTAACAGAATAGCTGAAGCCACGAGCGAAAGATCCCCCATGGAAATAAGTCTAACTGTTAAATAAAAAAACAACCGGATATATAATAAACATCAAAGTATATAGCGAACCAAATAATTATTACAAAAATTTGAAAATAATTATTTGGTTCGCTATATACTTTGATGTTTATTATATATCCGGTTGTTTTTTTATTTAACAGTTAGACTTATTTTCATGGGGGATCTTTCGCTCATGGCTTCAGTACATGTCAGTGGCTGGAGTACATGTCAGTAGTAAAAGAAGAAGTGTCAGCATTATCTGAAGCAGCCATTCAGATTGCAGCTCTCAGTCATCTGGAAACAGGAAGCAACTTCTGGTTGAATGCTGGGAAACCATCAGTGTATACCAAAGGGTCAATAAAATAGTATCAAAATTTCACAAAAAATGATAACATAAAAGTACAACATTGCACCATACAGTAATGCATATACCCTGCTGATCAATAATACACTGCGGGATGGTATAGGAGTGCTGCATTCCAGACTGCACACCTTCTCTTCACACTGCTCTGGCCTTCAGAACAGCTGCAGGAGAGGACTAGGAAGGGCTGCTGCAGCTGTTCTGACAGCTGTCAGTGTTTTTGAGAGAATCCTCTGTGTACAGAGTAGGACTTTTTTTCTCAGAGCAGAGGTGCAGGAACTCAACCTTGTCCCATCTGCACTGCTCGCCATCAACACCCCTCCCTCGGCTGGTGACCCAGCGGGAGGGTCCTAATGGGGCATTGAGGGACAAGGATGTGTTATGCACAGTGCAGTTTTCAGGAGTGTACGATATACAGAATGTAGAGTTCAGACGTGTGCTCCACACAGAGTGCAGAGTTAAGGAGTACCCCACCCACAGTGCAGGGTTCCGGAGTGTGCTACATACGGAATGCAGGGTTCAGGAGTGCTCTACATATGGAGTGTTTTCCTGTCCCCCCAGCAGTGCTGTCAGCATCCTGTGCTACGTACAGGGGGCAGGGTTCAGGATTGTGCTACCTATAGGATTCAAGAGCAAACTACATACAGAGTGCAGGGTTCTGGACTATGCTAGGGCAGTGGGGCGATATTTACTAGAACCAATCACCTTTACTCCTGCAGCAGCTGAAAGCCGGCAGAAGGAAGAGGATGAGAGGCGGCTTTCAGTGGCTGCAAGAGGGGAGGGGATTGGTTCCAGCAAATGCCACCGCTGCTCCTGTCATTGTCCTTGGGAGTTGGCAAAAAAAGGGACGTGTAGGGTTCAGAACTGTGCTACATACAGAGTGCAGGGTTCAGGAGTGCGCCACATACCAAGTGCAGAGTTTAGGAGTGCGCTACACACAGAGTGCAGGGTTCAGGATTTGCTATATACAGGGTTCAGGAGTGCGCTAAATATAGAGTGCCGGATTCAGGAGTGCATTTCACCCAGAGTGCTGGGTTCAGGAGTGCGCTGCATAAAGTGTGCAGGGTTCAATAGTGCACTGTATAAAGAGTGCAGGGTTCAGGGTTGTGCTGCATACAGAGTCCAGGGTTCAGGACTGTGCTATGTGCACGTTGCAGGGTTCAGAAGTACACTACATACAAAAGTGCAGGGTTCAGAAGTTTACTACATACAGACTGCAGGGTTCAGAAGTGCGCTACATACAGAGCGCAAGGTTCAATTGTGCGTTGTGTACAGAGTGTAGGGTTTAGGGGAGTGCTATGTACAGAGTGCATGGTTCAGGGATGTGCTGCACACAGAGTGCAGGGTTCAGGGGTGCACTGCGTAAAGAGTACAACAATTTGTGCAACAGAAAATAGGTCCCAGGCACAATAAGGTAAATCACACAGGAGGTACAACCACAATTTTAAAAATTGGATTTTAGAAAAATCCACTAGCGGGTACTCATGCTGCAAAGCTTCAGTCCAGACCATGATGCTGGGATAAATAACTCACTAATAACCTTGAACTAAAAAAAACTCCGGACAAACAGGTGGCTTGCAACATGGTCTCCAAGCCCTCCAGGCATCCCGAATAAAAAATTGGGATTTTATCAGTTACTGATATTTTTCAATGTGTGACATTGTGAAAATCCAGCTTCTCTTTGTGAAATGAAAGTGCTACACTGGATAAATAAGAACCTTCACAGATATGTTTGCAGGTACATTTGACATGTAGCTGACCTCTGCATTGGCCTGCTTTTACCTTTCTTCTAAACTACTCATATTGACTTGTATGGGGGGAGAAGCAGTTCAGACATAAAAGCCAGTAAACACAGACACTAAGCTGATTTTAAAGAAATTCTACTTCACCTAAAATAGCTTCCTTTCACATATTCAGTATATACAAAACAATTGCCCTATGAGTACTATCAGGGACTAAGACCCCATACACACAATTAGATTTTCTGCAGATTTTTGTCTTCAGGTTTACCAAAACCATATAATATGAGGTCAAACCTTAATGCCCTGTACACACAGTTGGACATTGATCGGACATTCCGACAACAAAGTCCATGGATTTTTTTGCAATGGATGTTGGCTTAAACTTGTCTTGCATACACACGGGCACACAAAGTTGTCAGGGGCATCATGGCATTCATCAGATGCCTAATATCTAAGGCTCCTTTCACACTGAGCGACAGTGTTTACCTCCCCCTGGAAATTGAACTGCAGTGGATCGCTTATCAGGAGGTTTGCCAGAATTCTCCAGGCACCTTCTGATTCCTTTATTTTTTTATTGGATTTCAATGGCAATTATGCAATGAGGAACAGCGCCATCACTGTGAGCCAAGCGTTTGGCTTGCTGTTGCGGCGTGGCCCTATTCACTTACAAGAGAAAGTTGGTAGGTTTTCCAAATAATTTCAGACATCTGCCCCAGTGGTTTTTCAGCTTGGTGGCCTATTTTTAAATGTACACACAGTGAACGTTTTTTTCCCTTTTCCTTTTCTCCAAAATAAGTGGTGGCATTTACCGGCCTATATTTAATTAATTTAAAATGAATTATAATTGTTTTTTAAACTCTTTCTTAATTTGAACCAAGATGTCAAGAGACTTAGAAGCTTTGCAATTTTCCCGAGGTTTCTACATTCAAATGTTTCATTTGAATGACTAGATTATTGATCAGCATATTTGTTTTGGCTGAATGATCTATCAATATAACAGTATTTCCTCCCAGTTACTCCAGCAAGTTCCTAATGTTTTCAGCTCTACAATACTTCTATTGAAAGCCAATTAGCTTAACCATGTTCACTTCAACCTTTGATATTTTGTTGTGGAAAAATTGATTACATTGTTTATTTCTGTGAAAAATGGATTGGACATTACCTGCAGAGAAAACTAGAATGGATATAGAAAAATGCCGTTCATTGCTTCATTGTTTTATGCCCCGAGGGTGAAAACTATTACTAGGCAAGCAAGACACAATAAATCTATCCCTGTTATAACAACACAGAAGATATTTGCAGGCTAATGTAATAATAGTGCTCTGATTGCCACAAAATGTGGATGTCTATATAAGCTTTCTTGTAGTATTCTATACCTGAATTAATCTAGTAAAATGTCAAAATACACCAAGAAATTAACAAATTAATCCCTGTGAAACACACCATCCCCGTTACATTCTGTTTTACTTGAGGCAAACTATTTTATAAATCTTTGATATATTTGACAGTCACCCAAAATTATATATTTATCTTACCCATTCACATTGGGTGTTTGATCTTTATCAAAAGATCTTCATTTAGTAAAATCTACTGTCTGCAAATCAAAGTTTAATCTGTAATTAATTATTTTACAGCTAAAGGTATACAGTGCAGCTACTGCTTCAGGGAAGATGTTCTATAAGTATTGGTATTTTAAAGGGACTGACTGAAAATATATATTAGATTTAACATATGTAAATGTTAGCCCTGGGCAAAATTAAAACTTCAGTTATTTTATGTATCTTAAGTAGAAAATATGATTCAACAATTTTTAAACTTTGTTATATTTCATTGTCTGTAAATTATTAAATAAAATATAGATTTAATTTTGTGATGAAAATCATAATGAATTGTGGGTGTATATACTAATAATGATGAGCGAGCCAAGCAGATTCGGTTTGATGGACATTCTCCAAACATTTGAAAAAAATTAGGACTTCTGAACCATGATGAAGAATTATTTTCCTTTGAAGTCTGGAACTGCCATCCGCATAGGCAGAGAAAGATTCCTTGAGAGACAGCTTGAGCCTGGTTTTACTCTATTGAGGTTGGGAGACACTGCACGTTCAAGCTAATAGGCTAGAATTCCTTGTGAGACAGCTTGAGCTTGTGTGCCTTTTCTTGAGAAAGAAAGGCATTTTAGTCTGGCTAGTGCAAACCTGATTGTTGTAAAGAAAGGGACCACTGTGGATTGTTCTTGGGCAGTGTACAGGAGGACATTTATCAGAGCGTGGAAAGTTTTTTGATGCAAGATGTATGATATTTTTTCACAGAAGAGATTCATGAAAAATGTATTTGTAGCTGCAAACATTTTTATGGAGTGTTGGTATCATATATTAAAACTGTCATTAGAATTATAATTTAACCTATTTGTACTTGGTCACCAATTGTCGTTTCAACAACTGCAGCTGGTTCAGGGACTGAGAGCCACCTGATTAAGTGGATCTCTCATACCTTGTCCAAAATCATATCTTGGGAGCTTGGGTTCTGCTGGAAGCCTCTCCTATTCTTTAAACCAAATGTTGTTTGTATATTAAAGAGGTGTTCCAGCCTGGGTAAAAAATAAATAAAAGGCAGCAGCTACAAATACTGTAGCTGCTGACTTTTAATATATGGATACTTACCTGTCCAGGGAGCCCGCAATGTCGGCACCCCAGCTGATTTTTGAATCAGCTATTGGGTGCTGCCGATGCCATCACCATTATGGGAAACCAGCAGCGAAGCCTTTTGGCTTAAATTGGCCCTGCGGCAGAGGAAGGAGGAGAGGGCTGAACTTCCGAGGGACATCGCCGTGGCTCCGTCTGCCGGAAGTTACGACGGGGACCTGTCAAAAACAGGTACCCATTCCCCCCTCCCCCCTGAAAGGTGCCAAATGTGGCACCGGAGGGGGGGGAGCAAATAAGTGGAGGTTCCACTTTTGGGTGGAACTCCACTTTAAAGACACCTGCAAATTCATCTTACAGAGTATAAACTAGGTGATACTATTGTAAAAAAAAATCAGATTATCCGCTTCCAGTTTTATAAAAAAATAACACAAACTAATTATCAAGAACTTTGAATTTTTACCTAAATGACAATGAATAACATTAAGTTTAAGAGATCTCCTCTGGGCACCAACCTTCCAAAGCTCTAAACTCACCTCTGATGTTTTGCACTTTAATAAGATAACATGAAACCATGCAAGTAGTCGCAGATGTTAAAATGAAAAGACAAGTAAATGTTATTGTTAAAATTAGTAAAAACTATGGCCATAACAGAAATTGTATTACATTTTTAAGATTGAAATGACATTATGAATAGCAGTTTTCTATCTAGTGCTTTTATTACCATCATTATTATTCTAGAATACCACTCATCTTTAGAAAGCCAATTCTTATTAAATTAACGTGGCTTATATGAATTAGCCATACCTGTTTTTGTTTTTTTGGGGGGGGGTTTGTTTTGTATATGATTTGTATATTCTTGCATAGGCTGAAAGCCTTGATAATATTTTTGTGACTGGGTTTTGTGGCATGCAGTGACATTCAGGTAAAATGTAGCTTCAAAAAGAACCCTACAGGATTTTAAGGGTAACACATAGGAATCATGTTTAAAATACAATTATGGATGTTTATTTTGTCACCAATTAAAAAAAGCCACAAATTTGCTCCAAACTGTTTTTTTTTAAGGCCAAATATATAGAAATATCAACTGCGGGGTACGTACATAGTGAACTATGGTATAATTTGTCTTAATATATTAGAACGCAACTGCTCCTAGGCATGGGCCAGATTAGTGAGATGGAGAATCTTTCTCAGTGGCGCACACCACTAATTTATATTTAAGGGGGGTCAGTGATGGTCAAGGAATCCAATGAAACATCCCAGCATTGGGGGGTTTCTTATATAACCTTGGTTAAGATTATGGGGACTGTTGTGACTTTAGAATTGTGGGTATATATTACACTGTATGAATTGACGTTATACATCAAAATCCTGAAGAAGCATATTTCTGCAAAACACATTGATAACAAAATGTTGTTATGATGTGAGGTATATTTAGAGAAATACACACTGTAATACTATAGTTCACTATATGTGCAACTTATTGTTAATGTGTCCATATATGTGGAGCAAAATTGAGTCTCTCTTTTATTTAAAATGAAATAAACATTTATGTTTGTAATTTTAAGTATGATTCCTATATGCTACACTTAAAATCCAAAGGGGTTAGGTGGCCTTTCTGATTATGTTAAAGGGATTGTAAATACTTGTGTTTTTTCACTTTAATGCATCCTATGTATTAAGGTGAAAAAACTTCTGACACTGACCAGTCCCCCCGTTTTACTCACCTGAGCCCGTTCGTTCTCTCGGCGGAGACGCGCTCTACCTCTCTACCCGTTGTCTCGGCTCTTGATTGGATAGATTGATAGCAGAGCAGCCATTGGCTCCCACTGCTGTCAATCAAATCCAATGACGCAGGCGCCGGGGGTGGGGCCGTGTCCTGCATTCTGTGTGAATGTACACAGAAGCAGGACTCGGGAGCACGCCTGCATGGGTGTCCACCTTAGGAGAGCCTTCTCCAATGTGGGCACTCGATGTGGGGAGGAGCTACCAGCACCGCCAGGGGACCACAGAAGTTGAAGATCGGAGACACTCTGTGCAAAATGAACTGCATAGTGTGACGTGTTTGTTATTTAAAAAAAACAAAAAAAAAACAAGGGTTTACAACCCCTTTAATATGGGATGGTAGCAGATTGAGAAATTTGTGCAAAAAGATTACACAGATTACAAATTAAAATTTTAAAAAGTAGCTTCACTGTTCACATAAATTACATGTGTTTTTAAAGATAATGGTCAAACACACAAGCACACAAACTGCACTGAAATTAAAAATGACTATCAGGAGATCAGTAATTTAAGTGTTACTAAACCCACAACCGTAAAATCAGTCTGGGATTAATCCTCTGCATTGTGTAACAAGGTTGCTTGATCTTGTATGCACAGATCCTCCCCTCCCTGCACTGTCCCCCTGGACAAGTCCAGATAAGACAGAGCCTTTGGAGTCAAGCTGCACATGCTCAGTTTGATGTGTATTGCTAGAGAGTTTTTTTTTTTCTTGGGAGAGTGCATGTGATCAGCAAAGGGCCAATCAGCACTGTCCAGACATGTCCAGACAGAGGGTCAGGAGCCCTGCAGCCTCATAGGACAGCTCAGTGCAGTTTGAAAACTCCTCCTACAAGCTTCACCAGGAACTGATAGAAGTCACAAGATTGCTATATACTGCTGATGAGAAAAGGTATTTAGCAGTTTATATTTACTAAAACAATTGCATTTCCATGTTGTGTGTACTGTGAGAGATCAGATATAGTGAATGCAGGGTCCTGGGTTTAGTAACACTTTAAGGTAATGCTACAAATTTAGCATCTTAAAAGATCATTTTTAACAGGCTGACTGAATTACACCAAAGCTGAACTGAATTACACCAAAGCTGAGATTTGTATCTACAGTAGTGACAATAAGTCTGCTTTCTGACCACAATGAAAATGAATGACTATAAAAGCTTTTCGTTTTCTGACAGTACATTCTTTCTTCAATAAAAGGTCTGTCTTTTTTTCCAAATTATTTATAGTAAGTGGTTTTACTAAAGCTGTCTATTGTAAAACCCATCAATATTATGTTTTGGTAAGTCCAAGATCTACAGTGGGGACGGAAAGTATTCAGACCCCCTTAAGATTTTCACCCATTATTATATTGCAGCCATTTGCTAAAATCATTTAAGTTCATTTTTTCCTCATTAATGTACACACAGCACCCCACATTGACAGAAAAACACAGAATTGTTGACAATTTTGTAGATTAATTTAAAAAGAAAAACTGAAATAGCGCATGGTCCTAAGTATTCAGACCCTTTGCTGTGACACTCATATATTTAGCTCAGGTGCTGTCCATTTCTTCCAATCATCCTTGAGATGGTTCTACACCTTCATTTGAGTCCAGCTGTGTTTGATTATACTGATTGGACTTGATTAGGAAAGCCACACACCTGTCTATATAAGATCTTACAGCTCACAGTGCATGTCAGAGCAAATGAAAATCATGAGGTCAAAGGAACTGCCTGAAGAGCTCAGAGACAGAATTGTGGCAAGGCACAGATCTGGCCAAGGTTACAAAAAATTTCTGCTGCACTTAAGATTCCTAAGAGCACAATGGCCTCCATAATCCTTAAATGGAAGACGTTTGGGACGACCAGAACCCTTACTAGAGCTGGCCGTCTGGCCAAACTGAGCTATCGGGGGAGAAGAGCCTTGGTGAGAGAGGTAAAGAAGAACCCAAAGATCACTGTGGCTGAGCTCCAGAGATGCAGTTGGAGGAAGTTGGAGAAAGTCAACCATCACTGCAGCCCTCCACCAGCCGGGGCTTTATGGCAGAGTGGCCCGACGGAAGTCTCTCCTCAGTGCAAGACACATGAAAGCCCGCATGGAGTTTGCTAAAAAACACCTGAAGGACTCCAAGATGGTGAGAAATAAGATTCTCTGGTCTGATGAGACCAAGATAGAACTTTTTGGCCTTAATTCTAAGCGGTATGTGTGGAGAAAACCAGGCACTGCTCATCACCTGTCCAATACTTGTTGCATTTTTCCCCAAAAGACTCATGGCTGTATTAGATCAAAAGGGTGCTCCTACTAAATACTGAGCAACGGGTCTGAATACTTAGGACCATGTGATATTTCAGTTTTTCTTTTTTAATAAATCTGCAAAAATGTCAACAATTCTGTGTTTTTCTGTCAATATGGGGTGCTGTGTGTACATTAATTAGGAAAATAAATGAACTTTAATGATTTTAGCAAATGGCTGCAATATAACAAAGAGTGAAAAATTTAAGGGGGTCTGAATAATTTCCATCCCCACTGTATAAGTGTAAAACAATGGGAAATGAAAAACAATAAGTATGTGCCCATTCTGCAGCCTGTGACCCCTGTTTTCTACGAATGGTCTGGGTAAATTCTGTAGTACAAGAAAGGATCTTTTGTTGTGATTTTTCATTTTTTTAAATTATTTTTTTCATATGGCACTTTCCCCCAGCCATGAACAATAATATAATTGCATTACAGAAACAAACACCTATTTTCAAGTGTTCTTCTTGTAGTTTCACAACATTAAAGGATATCTATAGGTTTGTTTAAAAAAAAAAAAAAAAAACAAGCACTCATGCGGGCGTGCTCCCATGTCCTGCTGCTGCATCTATTGACACAGACAGCAGGACTCGGCCACGCCCCCCGGCTCCCGTGTCCTTGGATTTGATTGACAGCAGCGGGAGCCAATGCCTGCACTGCTATCAATCTATTGAATCAGGACCTGAGACAACGGCTGGAGCTGGTGTGATCGTCCCCGTCGCTGGAAAGACCGCATTCAGGTAAGTAAAAGGGGGGCTCTGGGGGGCTGCTGCATGACAGGAGGTTTTTAACCTTAATGCATAGAATGCATTAGGGGAAAAACCTTGAGGGTTTACAACCCCTTTAATTACATTATTTAACTGACTTACTTGACCCCATTGCCTTTTTCTCATATATAGTAGGATTTCCTGAAGATATTCCCCAGAAAACAGATAAATACACAGAATAAATATATAAATGGGTGACCTTTTTGCAAGCCAAAGGATTTGTACTTCTGTTCATTCACTTCTGCATTTCACACAGCTCTGCCACACAGCACTGTCTGTAAGGTCAAAAGCATTTCCTTCTCTACTACATTTAAAGCGTATGTCTAGCAAAAATATTGTTTTTCATTTTAGATTGATTGGAGAAGGTTTGAAACATCTTTCAGGTTTTTATTGCAATCAGGGCCCAGTTGTCCTGGATACAGCGGTTTTACCAGACCTGAATTGAGCAAAAAATCTACCACAGGGACACAGACAGAAATTTAAAGATGATGTTCTCAAGACCTAATAAACCGGAAATCAATGTAGTTTAGAGTAGTCATTGATAGTTTAATGCTCCTTTTTCATCATGATTTCGATTGTGTTTTTAAGTTAACAGCTAAATAATGAAAAAAATAAATCATATATCTCATGAGTTTTCACTTTAGGGCAATAATAAGGTTCCTAAAAGGCATATATTAATATTAATAATTAAAGTATATGTGAGCCCTTACCTTATAAACAACCCATGCAGTTTAAAATAGAAATGAAAGGCAAAACAATTGTGTATATATGCAAAAAAGTATAAATACTTTTTTCTTTTTTAAAAGGGATCATATAATCTTTGTTCTAAGCTGCATAAGGAGCTTAGGGAGCTGTGGGTTGAAAAAAAGCAGTACAATGATCTTCCTACTTATTAGCTTTGCAGGGGTGTATCAGCACAAGTCTGGGCATTGGAGAACAGGCAGGCTGTAAAATTGGCTACACTGAGATGGATTTATTGTCATGCCTAGTGTGGTCAGTTTGAAATAAGAGAGCGGGGGACCAGCAGGATCACCAGGTATTTTACACAAAGGGAGTGAAGTAAGAGAACAAGATACTTTTAACATAAGTGCACTGTACAACATATCAAGAATATGAAATGTTGAGATGATTTTAAGCTTTTACATAATCACATTAAAGGCAGAGTTGTAATATCATAATATACTTAGGGGGTTATTTTTTAAGCAGCAGAGGCTTATTATCTTACCAAAGTGAATGTTGGTAAAGCCTTGAATGCTCAATTAAGTGTGATGAAAAAAAAAAAAAATAATCTATATTTTTGCTAACATTAGATCTGTTGTTAAAGCAAACGCAGACTCACCTTATTTACTAAGCTCAGTGAGCAGTGCCTATGCAAAGTGTACATTACCTACTCCTTGAGTAAATCAACTCTTTAGACAGAAGAAAACAGAGAGAGAGGAGAGAGAGGGTGTGATATCTTAAACTTGTTCATTCTGTGGCCAACACCATCATTGTTAGAGTTTTTATCACAGTGTGGATAGGGAAATACATTGTTCTTCTGTTTGTTTCGTTTTTGTATCCATTTGGAGAAACAGTAATATAATTTGTAATATAATTTGAAACAATAATTTTAAAAAAATGTATGTTTTTTTTTAAGAATCATACTTACCTATGCAGCATCGGTCTGGTGTATCTGTCCCCCGGTGCCTCTAACACTGAGAACTGAATGATCAAACACCGCCGATCGCTCAGTTCTCACAGCTCCCAGAGCAGAGAGCTGGTAAAAGACAGCTCTGTCCCCCCCGCGCTCACTAAATGCTCTGGGCTGTAGAGGGGACGGCAGCGGCCGGCTCAGGCTCTCAGCGGCTCGCGATTGTCATTGTTGCGATCTTGCCTGAGCCTGGACTGGCTCTGACATCAGCCGACAGCGGGTGAACTGCACTCCTGTGATCCACAGGAGAAGTACAGCCAAACAAGCTTTGGTTGTACTTCTTTAACTTGATGGAATGTTTATTCCTTTTTTTTTGTTTGTGCCACTGCAGTATTTGCTGTAAATATTCATTTAAAAGGCATATTTTTATTCTGTATTTTAATAAGTAATGGTTCTGCCACGCAAAAAAAGACATGTACATCTACAACTCCCACCATTTACAGTGACCCTGTTTGTTAAAAATGAAATGATTCTGCTGCTAATATGGTTTCAGAAACAGCTAATTGCAGAGCAGACCTTTGGAAGAAGACATAATATAATAATTTTTGAACTTTTATGAGTGTGGGCTCAAAGGCAATTTTGCGAGCGGCAGCCACAAATCTATATGATTCAATGCTACTAAACTGACATTAGGCTTGGGGCGAGTTTCAAAGATGCTGAATGCATCATATTTTCTCATTTGAGAAATGGCAGATGTCTAACATTTTAAGGATCAAGCTCTCACTTAGGTAAAAGCATAGAGTTTAAATGCACATAGCATATGAGATAACACACAGTCCATAACACAAAGTAGTGCAAATGGCTCTTCACTGAGAACAAAACTCCAGAAAAATATAAAAACACTGTTAGATTAAATTTATATTTACTCATTATATTCATTCTAATACTTATTTTTTCTTTTTTTTTTCCTTATAGATCTTTTTATTAAATTTCTTAAAAAACAAACAAACAAAACACAACAAGACATCATACACATTGAACCTATAAATTATTATTACGGTTTCAAAATCCAATACAACAGCTATTAATTCAAAAAGATATATTAATTATTTATTTGATTTTTCATATCTTGACTTAGATGAGGTCCAGGTTCAGGTATACCATGGGTTTGCAGAAAACGCAGCCAGTTCAAGGCTGGCAATCCCAGTGAAATAATATGGGATTTTGCCTGGAAGAAATTTTGGTAATCCACATGGCCTTTGAACTTCGGTAATATACATACATAATATACATAAATTTACATAGTTTTGTTTTATTTGCTGCTAGTTTAAAAAAATAGGGTTGGAGTTTAGTGTTTTTTAGGGTTAATTTTTTGGGGTGGTATTTTTTTTGTAAGGTTCTTTTGTTTTTCTTTTTGGGGTCTGCGGTATTCACTTTTTGCAGATACAGGCAAAGTTTCCCTTTGTTTTTTGCATGTTACCACATACTTGAGCAGAAAACTATTGTGCTACAAATCATTATTAACCACTTTAGCCCCAGAAGGATTTACCCCCTTCCTGACCAGAGCACTTTTTGCGATACGGCACTGCGCCGCTTTAACTGACAATTGCGTGGTCGTGCAATGTTGCACCCAAACAAAATTGACGTCCTTTTTTTCCCACAAATAGAGCTTTCTTTTGGTGGTATTTGATCACCTCTGCAGTTTTTATTTTTTTGCGATATAAACAAGAAAAGAGCGTCAATTTTAAAAAAAGCAATATTTTTTACTTTTTGCTATGATAAATATCCCCATAAAATATATAAAAAACCAAATTTCTTTCTTTTAGGCCAATATATATTCTTCTACATATTTTTGGTAAAAAAATCACAATAAACGTACAAAATAGGGGAAAGGTTTATGGCATTTTTGTTATTAATTTTTTTTTTTTATTAGTAATGGCGGCAATCTGCACTTTTTATCATGACTGCGACAATATGGGGGACACATCGGACACTTGACACAATTCTGGGACCATTGTCATTTATACAGCGATCAGTGCTATAAAAATGCACTGATTAGTGTGTAAATGACACTGACAGGGAAGGGGTTAAACACTAGGGGGCGATCAAGGGGTTAAGTGTGTCCTAGGGAGTGATTCTAACTGTGTGGGGGATGGGCTACCACTGACATGACAGCGATCCACTGTAGACAGTGGACAGGCCCAGGTGCAGAAAGCAGTAACAGGTAGTGCCTGAACCACATGAGAGGTTCAAAGAATGTGGGATTGTGTTTTTGAAATATTTTTCTGTGCTCGAGTTTGAAGTTTGATTAAACTTTTAAGACAACATAGTGTGGGTACTGTGGAAAAAGAAGATCACAAACTATACTTTTAAACTGTTGGCTACTGGCAAATTTTTTAAGCCAAGGGCCTCTTTAGGAGTACATTTTCCTATAGCTTTTAGATCTGTTGTGGGTGCTATTTCCACCATTAAGATTAAAAAAAAAAAAAAATCCTTTGTCACAGACAAACCTTTTTTTTTTACAAAATATAATGAATCAGACTGAAGTGTTACTGCTGTATTTAAGATGGATATAAACCCTCACATATACCCAGTGAACTGAACAGCCTCACATGCTACACAGGGATGAAACAAATCTCCCTACATAAGTTTTACTTGTATATCTTCTGTCTTCAGCTTTATATATACTTCAGAAAGTGCACATCGAGTTTGAGAGCTTCTCTTCCTGTTCAGCACTGGGAGTGGATTATTGGCATACAGCCAAAACAGCTGATTGGAGTAAAGTCACACACCCCCACTTCACATTGGCAAAGGAAGGAAATAGTGTGCAGAGCTCTTCTCTGAATTAAGCAGCACTCTGCTAGTCCATTTATAGCAACTTCAGGCTGCTTTTATCTCCTATCTCAGAGAACTTGTCAGAAGTTACCAGGCTGATAACAGAGCTACGGGACAGAAGAAACACACGGGACTTGGGAGTGCTTTGGAGAGAGATAAGAAAACACTATAGATTTCCAGTGTCAATCACATAATCCAATGGTACAGATCCATACCAATCACAATGAACGATGCCCATCGGCAAAATGAAAGAAAAAGCCCACAACCAATGGACACATCTGCTCCCATCACCTTCACCCCTGCCGAATGATGTCTCCCTGCCCCCACCGCCAATGTAAGCAAAGTTGTAGGGTCTCCTGGGTAACATCATTGACCAAATATGGACGCATATGGCATCCCAGGGTCATTACTCACCTTCGCAAGGTACCCCCTGCCCAAATTTTTAAAAGCATTATCAATCACTATGATCAGCAGCACAATTTGTGCAATATTTCCCCACTGTCACTATGGCCCTCTGCCCTATGATGCTTCCCCATTGCCCTCCCATCTCTAAATAACAGATCTCTAATGCTGCAGTAATGTAAACAAAGGGTCAGGGATCTAGATGACATAATTAAATTAATATCATATTTGATCAATGACCAATCATCTCTATTTTTTACATACAGTAGTTGGAGATCTGTCATTTAGTGGTGGTAGTTTGACAGAGAAACATTATCTTGTGATTGAATATGGATTTACATCACTGGATAAAGCTGGGGGCATTGTTTGCATTTTTTTATATGTATATAAAGGACTTTTTCAAGGTGCATGTTTATTTACATTTAATACTTTAATGAGTAGGAAGGAGTATTAATTTATCCCTGTATTCATTCCCCTGGAGTAGTAGATATCTGGGGGCCCCTTTAATATAAAATGGGCTTTCAGATTCCTATAAGTCCCCCCCACATGCACTTACTGGGTGTGGCTAAGAGGCCCTTGTCCTTCAATATTGGGAAATGGTGCCCTGCAAGTCTCTCTCCCTTTGCAAGGTATCCTCCCCAATTTTGAAAGGAATGTGGCTTGGTATGGTACAGGAAAGGAAGGTTACATATCCACCGATCTCCCTTTCCTGGCTATCCATAAGGGTCTGGTTTGAACTTCAAGAAGCTCACACCATTTTCCTGTTTTTCTTTTATTTTTTGGTTTTATTCAGTCACTTTTAAAGGACTACATCATGCTGTTCCATAACAGCATATAAAGCTTTAATGCATCCAACAAGTATGTAATTTAAAGGATTTGTGTATTTCCAATATTGCTGCATGAAAAGACCCTCTCCCTGCTAAACAGTATTTTTTTTTTCGGCATTGGTATATCGTATGTCCCTCATGGCAACCTGCTACTCATGCCCTTTTCTAAAATAGCTTTAAAAAAAGCCTTAAAAGTGCTCAGGAAAAAAATGCATGAGCCTCCTTTCAGTGGGGTTCGCAGTTTGCTCAGAGATTGACAAACCTTTTAAAAACTGAACCTGGTCCAACTTACTAATCCCTTTTGGCAACAATTTTTTTATTTTCCACATGCATTCCTATTGACATTATTACAGTGTGTTCTTCTTCTGTGGTTCATAGTCCTTGATGATGTATACTCTTAATGTGGATTTCGAGCTGTTTCAAACAAAGCACACACCCTCTATTACCAGAAGAGCTAACCAACACCTCTTGGAACTGTTCCTCATTCATATAAAGGGTTGTCCTTCTACCTTCCACCTTCACATTAATTCTAGTCTTTGATTCACTACATTCTGCATTCTGGTCCATCTGTCTGCCATACAATACTTTCATATATAACGGTCCTTACTTTGAGCCCTTATGGAGCTACATATATATGATGTTTCTTTTTTGTGCATTAGCAAACTCCAGGTGCACCAAAACTTTAGCTGGAGACAGGCTCCTTTAACCCCTTAGCGCCGACTGTACGCACATATGCGGCCTCGACTTTCAGGGATTATACCAGGATGATGCATGTAGCTGCATGCATCATCCCAGTACAGTTTTTTTAGAGCGGGCCGTCTGCTCTTCAGGGATAATGACCAATGCAGCTAAAAGCCGATCGGCTGTTATCCAGAAGGAGCAAGAGGGGACGTCCCCCCCTCCCGCCGCCTTCCGCCGCTCTTCCCAGGCCTCCCATCCCACCGGGAGACCCGATCAGTGATCTGGCACTTCCACCTGCTAGAGTAAGATTGGAAGCAAGCTGGAAACGGCTTCCTTCCAGTCTTCTTTCTGTAAACACAGAAGCGACATCACAACAGTTTTCAGAATTGCCGTTTTTGGCGATCTGAATACTTTGAAGTGCAAAGGAGGGATTTGGGGTCGTTTAGATCCCCGATCCCTCCATTAAGAGTACCTGTCACCGCCCATTACTGTCACAAGGGATGTTTAAAGTGACAATGTAAAAAAAAAAAAAAAAGTCTTAATGCACCCCCGTCTCCGTGAGCTTGCGCAGTAAAGAATACGCACATTTAGGTCGCACCTGCATATGTAAACGGTGTTCAAATCACACATGTAAGGTATCCCTGTGATCGTCAGAGTGAGAGCAATAATTCTAGCACTAGAACTCTGTAACTCTAACCTAGTAACCATAAAAAAAAATGTAAGCGCCACCTATGAAGATTTTTAGGTACCATAGTTTGTCGCCATTCCACGAGTAATTTCAAAGCATGATATGTTAGGTATCTATTTACTCAGTGTAACATCATCTTTCACATTATACAAAAAAATTGGGCTAACTTAACTGTTTAGTTTTTTTTTTCATTCATGAAAGTGTCTTTTTTTCCCCAAAAAATTGCTGCACAAATACAGTGTGACATAAATTATTGCAACAATCGCCATTTTATTCTCTACGGTCTATGCTAAAAAAAATATATATAATGTTTGGGGGTTCTAAGTAATTTTCTAGCAAAAAATATGGATTTAACTTGCAAGCAACAAATGTCAGAACTAGGCTTAGGCATCAAAGGGATTTATTCGGTGTTGTAGTAATCTAGTTCTGCCACACAGGAGATGGTATCCATAAAACACTGTGTTTCTCTGATGGTCCCGAGACATTAACACTTCAGCACATACAAAACTTACTTCACCAACTATATACCACTCTTGATGCGTGTACTGTCTGCTCTGCTGGAGACATATCCAAGGTATGATACCCCCACCCACCTGCCACAGTCCCAGTTAATAAAGAAAACCTGTCCTTATAAAATCCATTGTTTCTTTCAAGATTTTCTCCTAATTTTTGGGGAGGTTGTTCAAGATCAACTAAAATGTATTTCTAAACACAACCATTATAACTTACTGTATGGATTAGAACATCACAAATATCCTTGGCTTTTTAAATAGACTCAAAATATGTTAACAAATATAATTACATCTATTATTTCTTTGAAAACCCAAATGGTGTATAAGAAAGCAAGCAAATCAGCAAGGTTGGATGGTGTAAGCAAAACAAATGATGTAATTCAACTTTGAAAAGGTCTCACATTATTAGTTGACGATATATTTTCAAAAAATCAATAAGGTGGTATTAAACAAAAAACATTGTAGCTTTGGGTCTTGATACTTGAATGCCAATGCTGTTACATATCAAAGTTTTCTCACAATTTGGGTGTATGTGCACCTGGGGAAACAAAGAAAAAATACTATGCAGCATTCATTGGTCAAGCACAATATACAACAATTGATTATTTTGTAAGCAAATATGTTTAAAGGCAACACTGATAATTTGACATTTGTTGCCTAGATAGCATTTTTATATGAACACTTCCATCGAACAGTAAGTTTCAGGAATCATTTTGTTTCTTTGGCAGCAATTAAAAAAGGTTAACAATATGGAAGATTTGAAGTTGGAAATCCTTCACAGCTCTACATGTAGGCCAGCTGCATCGGTCTATAGGTCTAGAATAAAAGATTTAAAATTTGACCTGTAAAAATGTTAAACTTTCTAAAAAATTGTATATATCAAATGTATTCATTTAAAGGAGAAGTACAGGCAAAGCTTGTCGCACGACCGCACAATTGTCAGTTAAAGCGACGCCGTACCGAATCGCAAAAAGTGCTCCGGTCAGGAAGGAGGTAAATTCTTCCGGGGCTGAAGTGGTTAAATGACGATTTAGCAAATGTCACAATCTCATTGTTTTAAAAATGTAACAATATTTATTTCACAGTCAGTTGTAGCCTAACAAGATACATTTTTTACACTCTGATACAACATACTGTACATGTTTGCAATGTTCAACTTTGAAAGATATGCAGGTGTTCTGTGTTTTCAATAGGGATGTGTCGATCACCCCTCCATTCAGTTCGCACCAGAACACCTCGAACAGGCAAAAAGTTCTAGCGAACATGCAAACCCTATTAAAGTCTATAGGACACGAACATGAAAAATCAAAGTTCTCATTTTAAAGGCTTATATGCATGTTATTGCCATAAAAAGTGTATGGGGACCCAGGTACTGCCCTAGGGGACATGAATCAATGGAAAAAAAAGTTGTTAAAAAGATTGTTTTTTCAGGAGCAGTGATTTTAATAATGCTTAAAGTGAAAAAATAAAATATTCCTTTAAATATCGTGCCTGGGGGTCCCCTTAGTCTGCCTGTAAAGTGGTGCATCTGTGCAATGTGTAGAACAGTGCCTCAGCAATAATGACATTTTCAAAGGAAAAAATGTAATGCAAACTTGCTCGTATTGTCGGCTCTGGGCAATATAGATGAAAAATCAATGCAAAAATGGTGTGGGGTCCCCCCCAGTCCATACCATGCCCTTGGGGTCTGGAAAGGATTTAAAGGGGAACTCCATGCCAAAAGATGAAAAAAAATTGGTGTGGGGCCCCCCAAAATCCATACCAGACCCTTATCCGAGCATGCAGCCTGGAGGTCAGGATATGGGGGAGTGAGCAAGCGCCCCCCTCCTAAACTGTACCAGGCAACATGCCCTCAGCATGGCGGGTGGGTGCTTTGGGGCAGGGGGGCTCTATGCCCCCCACCCCAAAGCACCTTGTCCCCATGTTGATGGGGACATGGGCCACTTCCTGACAACCCTGGCCATTAGTTGTCGGGGGTCTGCGGGTCGGGGGCTTATTGGAATCTGGAAGCCCCCTTTAACAAGGTGGCCCCCAGATCCCAGTCTCCCCCTATGTGAATGGGTAGGGGTACATTGTACCCCTACCCATTCACTAAAAAAAGTGTCAAAAAGTGAAAACAAGAGACAAGAGAGAGTTTTTGCCAATTCCTTTAATAAAAAAGAAAGAAAAAGTGTCCCACAATGTCCAGCCATCTTCAATCACGCCGCCCGAAGGACCCAAGAAATAGAAAAAATGAAAAAACTCTGCCTCCATGGGAGGCCTCCCGGCCACTTCTGTCTTTTCACTTTGACAGCTCTTGTATAGGCAAGGGCTGGACCACCCGCTGATGTAATCGGATGGACCCCGCACCCTCTGACGTTACATGATGTCAGAAGGGACAGGGTCACTCGGTTACATCACTGAGTGGCCCCGCCCTTGCCCATATAACAGCTGTCAAAGGCAAAATACAGCAGTCGCCGGGAGGCATCCCATGGAGTTTTTTTCATTTTTTCGGGCGTGATTGACGATGGATAGACATCGCCGGACACTTTTTTATATAAGGAAATCTTTAAAAACTGTCTCTTGTGGTTTTTACTTTTTGACACTTTTATTGGTGAATGGGTAGGGGTACAATGTACCCAATACCCATTTACATAGGGGGGGCTGGGATCTGGGGGCCCCCTTTTTAAAGGGGGCTTCCAGAGTCCGATAAGCCCCCTGCCTGCAGACCCCAACAACCACCGGCAAGGATTGTCGTGAAGAGGCCCTTGTCCCCATCAACATGAGGACCAGGTGCTTTGGGGGGCACCCATGTCCATGTTGAGGGCAATGCTATGGTTCAGGAGGGGGGACGCTTGCTCGTCCCCTCCCCTTCCTGGCCCTGCCAGGCTACATGCTCGGATAAGGGTCTGGAATGGATTTTGGGGGGGACCTCACGCCAATTTTTTTAATGTTTCCCTTAAAATTTATACCAGGCCCGAAGGTTCCCCTTAACCACTTTAATACACTGTATTACAGTATATATTCATCACTGCACTATATACCCTGCACTGTATTATATTTATACTACACTGACTGCACTATATATTCTCCACTGTATTATATATACTACACTGACTGCAATATATACTCTGCAATGTATTATATATACACTACACTGATGGCACTATATACTCTGAACTGTATTATATATACTACACTGACTGCACTATATACTCTGAACTGTATATATACTACACTAACTGCACTATATACTCTGAACTGTATTATATATACACTACACTGACTGACTGCACACTACACTACCTGCCTAATCTCTATTCATTCTATACTATACTATATACTATATATGGCCGATGTGTAAGCAGCAGCCTTATATATTGTGGGGCGTGGACTTAGCCTCTGAGCCATGATTGGCCAAAGGCACCCTGCCTTTGGAAAATCATGGCTCTCACAGCACATTGCGCTGTGATTGGCCAAAGCATGCAGGTCAGGTGCATGCTTTGGCCAATCAGCAGCCATCATTATGGGGCACTCCTTGGTGGCCGAACTTGCCTCGAGTGCCCCATATGTTTGTTTGTTCTACTAGGGCCATCCCTAGTTTTCAATGTCAGAGTAGGAAAATGGAAACAAAAGCGAGCATCCCTTCCACAATGTGCAACTAAACATATGCACAATCCAATAAAGAGTTAATGCAACTTTCCCTTAGGTTCCTAAGATAAAGATACTTCAGCTCTCTTAAGCGCTCAGGCTTAAAGTCTTACTCCAGGTTTTCTGTCCTTTATTAAGGGATGTAGCCAATGCCATTGCTGCATCATACTGTAGTAGCATCAGCTATATACAGTATGCAACACTTGCATCCAACACTGTTCCAATAACATCTTGAAAAACTTCCCCTCTGCTGCCAGAACAATTAAAATAAACTGAGTGCTTCTCAGCCATTCAGATAAAGCCTTGTATTTTAATCACTGATTACAAGGCTTCCTCTGATTGACCAAGGTAGAGAGGTGGGTAGATGATGTCACAGCCTTGAGTGAGCCTTGGTGTGGAACGCTGAAAAAAAGTGAGGTTTTCCATCACTCAGGCCTCCTGGTCTGATAGCCTGTCAGGAAGTGAAGGAGGAAGACCACTGCTCCACCTGTAGCAGTGCAGCTGGCCCCTGCATTAGCTTTTATCATCACACCATTTGACGGTGTCCTATGTGACCATCTCTCAGCTGGGTTATGTGAGTGCATACAAATTTTACAGTTAATAAAAGATATGTTTTTATTGCACAAGAACGTTTTACACTCTCTCTTTTTTCTTTCTGTTTTTTGTTTCCAGTGGCCGCCCGGGCCCTGCCCCCCCTCCCCCCATAGCTAGTCACACAAAAAAATGTCCCTTAAAAAAAAAAATGTACATATATTATATTTTATAATAATTTTCTTGTAAATAATTTTACTTACTATTCATCTGTTGTATCTGAATGCCATGTCCCTTTATGCATATTTACCTGAAAAAGGTGACACAATCAGCTGGCAACTGGTTTGTAAACCATCATGTGTTTCTTCCCCCATTTCAGACAATGGTCCAGAATGTTCCATATTTTCAGTTAAATCTTCTTGTCTTACAATGGGCCAGGTATTAGCTGTGTTCTGCCAGCATGGTAGATTATCATATACAGGAGTCATGAAAAAATGGTTTTAGTGCATATTCTGCATCTCCTATTGTTGGAGAAGAAATAATTACAAGTTATTAAATTGTTGAATTATTATGTTCAAACTATAATTTCCTAAAACACGCATTGTTCAGAGTTTTAGATTGTAGAACCATGACATCTACTTGGAGAGCCAGAGTTTACACTCATAATCTGCATGTCAGCCACACAGACAATTTGCACATTAAAGAAATGGTAATGTTTTCAATTACAATAAATCTCTCTTTCCCAAGGTGGACACAGTACAATATGGGTTCAATCCATTGCCCTAAGGCAGTTGGGCGTGTCAGCCACATTGTTGAAGGTCTGTTTTACATGGATTCAATGTGCTGCAGTTGTTGGGAAATAAATCAATTCACATTTGTACTTCAAAGTCAGATTAACACCTGAGCCAACATTTCTAAAAATTGCTGACTGATGCCAAAAGCAAGAGATGCTGTTGGTTGAAATCCATTTGCAACAAAATAGAGGACTAGCAGCATGCTCCTAATTGCTAATATTGTTTGTTTACACTTTGTATTGGACATCAAGTGATTTCAGTAAGGTGCAGTATGTCCAAGACCCTCCTGAACCCTCCGTCTGTATTGTTTGATGATGTCTCTATTTGAGAAATACTCAAAATGAAAATTCTGTATATGGAAAATACAGCATTTGTTGAATAAATCCATGGTCTACGTATGAAATATAAAACAGTTGTCATATTCCATTATCACTAAGGCTGCACTTTGACTTTCATAGGCATTCAACACCTTTCCAGCAGGGAAATCTGAGGAGATTGCCAGTTATAAAGAAAGCCAGTGGGACTTTCATGAGCTACGCCATTGTCATGGAAGGCGAAATGTGCTCAGGCACATAGTTATGCGCAAATGTAGAATTTCTGTTAGCCAGACTCATGCTCTTGCGCATTCACACATGCACGGATGTGCTTCTGCATGCATGTTGGCGCACATGCCCTCCACTAAGACACACACCAAGTGGGCTATTTACAGTGCCTTGGAAAAGTATTCATACCCCTTGAAATTTTCTACATTTTGTCATGTTACAACCAAAAACATAAATGTATTTTATTGGGATTTTATGTGTTAGTCCAACACAATTGGCACATAATTGTGAAGTAGAAGAAAAATGATAAATGGTCTTCAAAATTTTTTACAAATACATATCTGAAAAGTGTAGCGTGCATTTGTATTCAGCCCCCTTTACTCTGATACCCCTGACTAAAGTCTAGCAGGACCAATTGCCTTCAGAAATCACCTAATTAGTAAATAGAGTCCACCTGTGTGTAATTTAATCTCAGTATAAATACAGCTGTTCTGTGAAGCCCTCAGAGGTTTGTTAGAGAACCTTAGTAAACAAACAGCATCATGAAGGCCAAGGAACACACCAGACAGGTCAGGGATAAAGATGTGGAGCAGTTTAAAGCAGGGCTAGGTTATAAAAAAATATCTCAAGCTTTGAACATCTCACGGAGCACTGTTCAGTCCATCATCTGAAAGAGTATGACATAACTGTGAAAATAAGAAGACATGGCCTTCCACCTAAACTGAGAGGCTGGGCAAAGAGAGCATTAATCAGAGAAGCAGCCAAGAGGCCCATGGTAACTCTGGAGGAGCTGAAGAGATCCACAGCTCAGGTGGGAGAATCTGTTTAAAGGACAACTATTAGTCATGCACTCCACAAATCTGGCCTTCATGGAAGAGTGGCAAGATGAAATCCATTGTTGAAAGAAAGCCATAAGAAGTCCCATTTGCAGTTTGTGAGAAGCCATGTGGGGAACACAGCAAACATGTGGAAAAAGGTGCTCTGGTCAGATTAGACCAAAATTGAACTTTTTGTCCTAAAAGCAAAATGCTATGTGTTGTGGAAAATTAACACTGCACAGCACCCTGAACACACCATCCCCGCCGTGAAACATGGTGGTGACAGCAGAAAACTTTGCCCTGGTTTTCTTCTATGGTTGCCCTGTATTTGGCTCCATCCATCCTCCCATCAACTCTGACCAGCTTTCCTGTCGTTGCTGAAGAAAAGCATTCCCACAACACGATGCTGTCACCATCATGTTTCACGGTGGGGATGGTGTGTTCAGGGTGATGCGCAGTGTTATTTTTCCACCACACATAGCATTTTGCTTTTAGGCCAAAAGAGTCTGCAAAGGACTTCAGATTGGGACGGAGGTTCACCTTCCAGCAGTACAACAACCCCAAAGATACAGCCAGAGCTACAATGAAATGGTTTAGATCAAAACATATTCATGTGTCCAAACATAAATCCAATTGAGAATTTGTGGCATGACTTGAAAATTGCTGTTTACAGAGGCTCTCCGTCCAATCTGACAGAGCTTGAGCTATTTTGCAAAGAAGAATGGGCAAAAATGTCACTCTCTAGATGTGCAATGCTGGTAGAGACATCCCCAAAAAGACTTACAGCTGTAATTGCAGCGATAGGTGGTTGTACAAAGTATTGACTCAGGGGGCTGAATACAAGTGTACGGCACACTTTTCAGATATTTATTTGTAAAAAAAAATGAAAAACTATTTATAATTTTCCTTCAACTTCGCAATTATGTGCCACTTTGTGTTGATCTATCACATAAGATCCAAATAAAATACATTTATGTTCTTGGTTGTAACATGACAAAATGGCACTGTAAATGGCATTGATGCACTGGGACCTTGCGTTTTAATCTACAGCAGGGATATGCAATTGGCGGACCTCCAGCTGTTGCAGAACTACAAGGCATAGCAAGACTCTGACAACCACAAGCATGACACCCAGAGTCAGAGGCATGATGGGACTTGTAGTTTTGCAACAGCTTGAGGTCTGCTAATTGCATATCCCCGGTCTACAGCATTTCCTGCATATCTGTTACATGTTCCTGTATCTGTTCTGCTGTTGCCAACCTGATCCGCCTTGACCACGCTTGAACTCTGCCCGTACCGACTCCTGGCTTGCCTTTGGACCATGTCTCTGCCTGTTCCCTCTGCCTACCTGCCCCACCGTTGCTGGCTCTAACCTGGACTCTGACTACCCTTCTGTCTACTATTCTGCTTCTGACCTGCCCACTAGTAACTTCCCAAGCTTGCCTCACTCTGCTCTGTGCCCTGAACCAGTGGATATCATCTGTTCTCCTACAGCCTGCCAAGTACCTGCTGTCTGCCCTACGTCCATGGTCCAGCAAAAACTGTCAGGCACTCATGCCACTCCAGGCTATCGTGCCTTCTGTTACCTTACCAGGGGTAATGAGCTGGAGGGGAAAGAGATGCCTATCTCTCCATGTCCGGCTCCATCACCAGGTACATGACAGCCATAAACAAATCAAAATCATTAAAAAAAATGTTTGATTCAATAAATACAAATGTAGTAAAAATACATTCTTTTTTTTCAATCCAATAAAGTTTTTATTGAAAGAAAAGCATAACAAAATAACACAAAAACATTACACGTTCCAGATAAAGTATAACACCAATACAGCGTAAGAGTCTAAAAGTTACATTTACCACAGCACATGCCACAGCTCCCAATCTAAACAGGACATTAAAGAAGAAAAGGGACCATCCATTTGGATCATAGACGTTGCCACCATCCCTGAGTACAAGGAATAAAAAATACCCCCAGCAGCGTGAATGGGACTTTAAAGGCAACCGAGTAGTTAAAAAGGCAATTTTATTAAATACAAAAAAAGATATACAAAATCATAATCGAGATACAAACATGTAATATAGAAAAATATATAACACTAGAACCACTAAAAACAAATGGTGTGAAGTAGTCATGAAGTTTATGAAGTCTTCCACACGGCCCTACGCGTTTTGGAACTATACAAGCCGTCTCTTCATCAGGGGTAATTTTTTGAATCACGCTATTAGAGTTAAAAGAGAGTATATCAAAAGTTTGTTACATAAGTATATAACATAATTGCTCAGCAATAAAGAAACTATTCGGAAATGCAAACACATAATGAAAAGACATAAACAGACATATAACAACTGGAGTCTCACTGCCGGAACGGCCACGTCAAACAAACCCCCCAGGATACAAAAAAGGAAGGTGAGGTGTGTGGTTGGCCCCACCTTGTCCACACTAGTCCACCCAAGAACCGCCAAAAAGGCAGAGGCCACCAAGGAGGACAATATCCCAGGTGTGGCCCAAGATTGTGTCTGAAAACAAGACATAAACAGACATATAACAACTGGAGTCTCACTGCCGGAACCGCAGCGGCGGCCACGTCAAACAAACCCCCCAGGATACAAAAAATGAAGGTGAGGTGTGTGGTTGGCCCCACCTTGTCCACACTAGTCCACCCAAGAACCGCCAAAAAGGCAGAGGCCACCAAGGAGGACAATATCCCAGGTGTGGACCAAGATTGTGTCTGAAAACATATATATAAAAACATCATCAAGGTCACGTAAGTATGAATTTCCGCAGTACAATCTTCAAGCCTAATAATAAAACCAGATAAACGAGAATTGTCCTACCTCAACAGATTGTCCTACCTCAACAATCTAAACAGGACATGGTCATTACAACAATGGCTAGTAACCGCTCAGGTTCATATAATGGGGCCTAGTGCTAACATCAATAATATTAAGTATTATTACCTCAAAGCAATAGGCGGTTCAGAACCAATTTCACTGAAGAGAGTCCCAGGGTATCTAGCCATTGGGCCCACAATATGTCAAATTTATTCACACATCCCCTGTGCTGAAAAATGTTTTTCTCTAGTCTCAGTGTATCACCCATTTCAGCGATCTACTCCCTCAGCAAAGGTGGTTAAGTATCCTTCCGATGCCTCGGTATCAATTTACGGCCTGGAAAAGGGCCCTACCTATAGCCTGTTTAGGTATGTCCTCGATAGGGAGGTCATCCAAAATCCCCAGAATACATGGCTTCAGAACCACCGGAATGGACACCTGAAACGCTATTTATAGTGCTAAGTACTCCAGTCCAGTAGAGGTGTAATTTTGGACATCGCTACAGAATATAGATTAGATCACCATGATCTCTAGAGCATCTAGTGCACAGTGGGTTCTCCCTTAGTCCCATTTTGAATAGTCTAGCTGGCGTCAGGTAAACCCTTAGTGCAATGTAGAGCTGAGTCAAGCGCTGGGAAACACTGAAAGAGCACGCAGGTATTGCCTGCAAGACCTCGTCCCATTGTTCCTCAGCAAATTGGCCAACGTTCTGCTCCCACCTATCAACGGCCCTGGATGGAAAGCCCTTCATGTTATAGCACCTGTAGATGAACCCTTTAAAATATGATACTTCTGCCATGTAATTGAAAACTGGGGAGGGAGATAGATCCCATATGTCACTGCCCGCCAGCCTTAACAGCATGTTGAAATTGCAAATATTCGAGCCACATAGATTGTAGAAGTTGAAATTTAGACTGCAGTTCTGAGAATGAACAGAGTTACATGGTTACATGTAGGTGAGGTTGAAAAAAGACACAAATCAATCATGTTCAACCCATGTGTGTGATTATATGTCAGTATTACATTGTATATCACTGTATGTTGTGGTCGTTCAGGTGCTTATCTAATAGTTTTTTGAAACTATCAATGTCCCCCTTTGAGACCACCGCCTGTGGAAGGGAATTCCACATCCTTGCCGCTCTTACAGTAAAGAACCCTCTACGCAGTTTAAGGTTAAACCTCTTTTCTTCCAATTTTAATGAGTGGCCACGTGTCTTGTTAAACTCCCTTCCACAAAAAAGTTTTATCCCTATTGTGCGGTCACCAGTATGGTATTTGTAAATTGAAATCATATCCTCTCTCAAGCGTCTCTTCTCCAGAAAGAATAAGATCAGTGCTCGCAACCTTTCTTCATAACTAATGTCCTCCAGACCCTTTATTAGCTTTGTTGCCCTTCTTTGTACTTGCTCCATTTCCAATACATCCTTCCTGAGGACTGGTGCCCAGAACTGGATAGCATACTCCAGGTGCGGCTGAACCAGAGTCTTTTAGAGTGGGAGAATTATCACTTTATCCCTGGAGTTAATCCCTTTTTTAATGCATGCCAATATTCTGTTTGCTTTGTTAGCAGCAGCTTGGCATTGCATGCCATTGCTGAGCCTATCATCTACTAGGACCCCCATGTCCTTTTCTATCCTAGATTCCCCAGAGGTTCTCCCCCTAATTTATAGATTGCATTCATATTTTTGCCACCCAAATGCATTATTTAAATTTTTTCTACATTAAACCTCATTTGCCATGTAGTTGCCCCCCCCCCCCTTTATTTGTTCAGATCTTCTTGCAAGGTTTCCACATCCTGCGGAGAAGTTATTGCCCTGCTTAGCTTAGTATTGTCCGCAAATACAGAGATTGAACTGTTTACCCCATCCTCCAAGTCATTTATGAACAAATTAAATAGGATTGGTCACAGCACATAACCCTGTGGGACCCCACTACCCACTCCTGACCATTCCGAGTATTCCCCATTTATCACCACCCTCTGAACTTGCCCTTGTAACCAGTTTTCAATCCATGTACTCATCCTATGGTCCATGCCAGTGGACCTTATTTTTATGGGGAACTGTGTCAAATGCTTTTACAAAATCCAGATACACCACATCTACAGGCCTTCCTTTATCTGGATGGCAACTCACCAATAGATTGGTTTGGCAAGAACGATTCTTCATGAATCAATGCTGATTACTGCTAATGATACCGTTTTCATTACTAAAATCTTATATATAGTCCCTTATCATCCCCCTCCAAGAGCTTGCATACTATTGATGTTAGGCTAATTGGTCTGTAATTCCCAGGGATGTATTTTGGGCCCCTTTTAAATATTGGTGCTACATTGGCTTTTCTCCAATCTGCTGGTACCATTCCAGTCCGTAGGCTGTCAGTAAAAATTAGGAACAATGGTCTGGCAATTACTTGACTGAGTTCCCTAAGTACACTTGGGTGCAAGCCATCTGTTCCCAGTGATTTGTTAATGTTAAGTTTTCCAAGTCTATTTCTAGTCTAATTCTAATTCTGTCCTCTGTTAGCCATAAGGAAGTGCTTCCTGTGATGTGTCACGAGGATAAACACTACAGTTTTGGTTACTGAAGCCCCCTGATTCCCTCGTGAAGACAGAGAAGAAAAATAAATACAATATCTACGCTATCTCCCCATCCTTTGTAATCAGATGTCCTTCCTCATTCTTTATGGGGCCAATATAGTCTGTCCTCCCTTTTTTTTACTGTTTACAAAGTTAAAGAATGTCTTGGGATTTTTTTTTGCTCTCATCCTCTATGTGTCTTTTGTGTTCTATCTTAGCCACCCTAATTGCACTCTTACATTTCTTGTTGCATTCTTTATAAAGTTTGACTGCTGATGATGATCCCTCAACCTTGTATTTTTTCAAGGCCTTCTCTTTTGCTTTTCTATGCATTTTTACATTGGCGTTAAACCATCCAGGACTTTTGTTTGCTCTTTTAAATTTATTACCCAATGGGATGCACTGGCCAATGCCCTTATTTAATATGCTCTTAAAGCGAACCCATCTCACCTCCATGTTCTTTGCTCCTAAAATTTTATCCCAATTTATATCTTCTAGCAAGGTTTATAGTTTAGGGAAGTTGGCTCTTTTGAAATTCAGTGTATTTGTATTCTCCCTACGTTTCCTATTTGTGTGATTTATACTGAAGCCAATTGACCTGTGATCGCTGTTTCCTAAATTGCCCCCTATTTCCACATCTGTGATCAGATCTGTATTGTTGGTAATCAGTATATATAGTAACGCTTTATTTCTAGTTGATGCGTCTACCATCTGACCCATGAAATTGTCCTGCAAGCCCGGTCTATGTCTGGATAATTTAAATCCCCCATTATGATAACACTTCCCATCCTTGCTTCTAAATGGAGTTCCATTTACAAAGATATGGGACAGGTGAGTAACTCCATACTGCCTCCATCTGGGCCCACCTTGTACTGTTGGAGTTCTGTGTAATGTCCATTGTGCCATATTGGGCTATATCTAGTGAAGCCTTGTATATTCTGTAACAGTCGGGTCTTATTCCAAACGTTCTGCATGAGAACAAACGTAGGTAATAATTTATTGGATTTGGCAAATGCCAATCCTTCTAGGCCTTCTGCTACATTATCCACCCTGCCACATATTGTAAAAGGGTCAGCGTAGAGTCCACCTCATTTTCCCCCTCCCCTGGTATAGCACAGGCAATATGCTGCAACTGGGCTGCCATGTAGTAATAATTGTGGCATGAAAATCATTTTTATAAGATTGACTTTTCCCACCAAGGAGAGCTTAAACTTGTCTCACACTTTGGCCTTATCACAAATGCGCCCCAGCAATAGGGATAGATTAAGGGAAAGGTAATCCAAAGGCCTAGGTGTAACATAGACCCCCATATATCTAATGGACGAAGATATAGGTATATCATGCAGAGTGGTTACACAGTCTTCTACTACTGTGTCAAATAGCATGATTGATGATTTAGTCCAATTAATTACCAACCCAGAGTAACTTCCAAACTCCCTAATTACGGACATAGCCCTATCCAAGGAATCCTTGGTGTCACCCAGCAGCATCATAGTGTCGTCTGCGTAGAGCATAAGTTTTCCTGCAGAGCCTCATATTTAAAACCATAAATCAAGGTATCAGAATGGATCAGGGCAGCCATCAGCTCAATTGCAATTGCAAACTGGAGAGGGGACAAAGGGCACCCCTGTCTAGTACCTCTATACAGGGGGAAGGGCTCTGACATCTGCAACCCTGGGAGAACTGTATAACAATTGTACCTCTGATAGAATTGTGGGTCCAAATCCAAATTTTTTTTTAAGGCCCTATCCCCAACATTGTCCACCCTTGCCTGAAAATTAACAAAATAATCTGTACAGATTAAGCATGGTTGATTTTTTTGGCATAAAGCCAGCTTGATCAGAATGAATAATTGAGGAAATGGCTTTGTTAAGTCTTAGGGCTAGCACTTTATCTAAACATTTTACATCACTTTGTAGCAGAGAAATTGGTCTGTACAAAGCAGGGTCTAGTGGGTCCTTACCTGGCTTCAATAACAGTACAATATTAGCCTTGATCATTAAGCTGGGAAGGCAATGTTGTTCTCTGGCAGCGTTGAGTACTTTAAGCAGAGTAACTGCCCCATATTGCTTATAGACCTCAATAAAAATACATTCTGAAGAATACAAAGAACATGCATTTATAAACCACTGTTGGAGTACTTCCATTAATTATTCATTTGTAAAGGCATACATTATTGCAGCAACAAAGTGACAAATGCAAGAGAATAACTGGGTTATATCATAAATCTTTCAACGTGTTCCATAAATACTGATTCACTTCATCAGGTGAAAGTGTGACTGACAGAGTTTCTACAAAAAAAAAATTATGTTATGAAAGATCATAAAGTCCAAAAATATATACACATAACATATTATGTAGTTTCCCTAAATATTGTAGATATATATATATGTGTTTTGGATTTTTTGATCTTTAATGACATAATGTTTTTTGTAGACAATCCGTCAGTCAAACTTTCTCCTGCTAAAGTGAACTAGATTTCACGTATGTTCTATGTATTGACAAAACCCCTTTTCAATACATTTGTATTCATTGAATAAAACATTGTTGTTTTTAAACTATTTTGATATGCTCATGAAAGACCCATGGGCTTTAGTTTGTTATGCATTTGGAAATATTTTAGGGATGGAGACATGCCATTTTATGCATAAGACCATACATTTTTTGTTCATTGCCAGTAATGAGCATACACCTTCACTTGTCATCATGGGTCATAAGACTCTTCCAAAGGCCAAGGTTTTTTAGTTAAAAATAATTTCAATTTGGTGAACTTTGTAACATCAAATTCTATAAAGACACTCGTGCTCTACACCTGTGCTACAGAGATAATAGTCACATTATCATTGTGCATCAACTGATCAATGAATGTTTATTACAGCTTTAACTAACAGATCCTCATGGTAAATACTAAGTGCAGGGATTAGGAACTTTTCCCAAGTACATTCTTTCACACATACAACCCACCCAATAAAACAGAACAACATTATTTATATGAGGATTTTATGTTTTGAGCAAATGTTCAGGCACATTTTTAAAATACTGCTATGTGCATTTAAAAGCAGGCATGATTATGTGTAAGTTGTGTAATATATGTAATGTGTAAGGCAAATATGCTTACTCTTCATCACATCACAGTTAACATATTGACTAATACAGCACATTAAATGCAATTCTTTTTTGGGGGGATTTGACACATTTGCATAACAAATCTAGGTAAGTCATTGCAAATATGTGGCAGCATGTTCCCAAAATGATCTTCATATATAGTTGTGTCAAGCAACTAACAAAATTTTTTTAGCCAAACAGGTAAAATGGTAGGATTTCTTTACATCGCTGTTCAGATTTTATAGACTTCCGTGTGCATGAGTAAAGTAAAGGTAGTTTGATTTCTGCTCTTTGGAAAATAAAAATAATTTTTACATTTTCGTTGGAAGTTTCCACATACACTAAATTGTAAGTATTGAGACGCCTGCCTTTACACACACCTTAACTTTAATGGCATCCCAGTCTTAGTCCATAGGGTTCAATATTGAGTTGGCCCATCCTTTGCAGCTTCAACTCTTTTGGGAAGGCTGTCCACAAGGTTTAGGAGTTTGTCTATTGGAGTGTATGACCATTCTTCCAAAAGCGCATTAGTAAGGTCAGGCACTCATGTTGGACGAGAAGGCCTGGCTCGCAGTCTTCGCTCTAATTCATCCCAAAGATGTTCTATCAGGTTGAGGTCAGGACTCTGTGCAGGGCAGTCAATTTTCTCCACCCCAAACTCGCTCATCTGTGTATTTATGGACCTTGCTTTGTGCATTGGTGCGCAGTCATTATGGAACAGGCTGGGGTCATTCCTAAACTGTTCCCACAAAGTTGAGAGCGTGACATTGTCCAAAATGTCTTGGTATGCTGACACCTTAATGCCGCGTACACACGAGCAGACTTTATGGCAGACTTTGCCCGGAGGACTGGATTTCGTCAGACAATTCTATCATGTGTGGGCTCCAGCGGACTTTGTTTTCTCAAAAGTTGGACGGACTTAGATTTGAAACATGTTTTAAATCAATCTGTCGAAATCGAGTCCGTTCGAAAAGTCCGCTCGTCTGTATGCTAGTTCGACGGACAAAAGCCACGCTAGGGCAGCTATTGGCTACTGGTTTTTGAACTTCCTTGTTTTAGTCTGGTCGTATGTCATCACGTACGAATTCGATGGACTTTGGTGGATTGTGTGTAGGCAAGTCCGCTCATTCAGAAAATCCATCGTAAAGTCCGTCGAAAAGTCCGCCGGGCAAAGTCTGCCGTAAAGTCCGCTCGTGTGTACGCGGCATAAGAGTTCCTTTCGCTGGAACTAAGGGGCCATGTCCAACCCCTGAAAAACAACCCCACAAGATAATCCCCTCTCCACCAAATGATTTGCACCAGTGCTTAACTTTCCTGGCGGTATAATTATTTCAGATTTTAGGTGCTGAAGTGGTACAATTATTTTGCACAGAAATTTGGCGTCTTATATTATAGGCCTGTAATTCTTAGGAATAATTCACTTAAATCTGTCCAAACAAGAGTCTAGTAGACATCCCGGGTATGATAAAGTTTGACAAATGAAATCAAAAATTATAATATAATAAATAACTATAAATAATTATACCAAATAATATTATAGTAATAATAAAAATTAATTAATAATGTAATCAAATCAAAAACACAGAAATTTGCTCAGTTGCAGAATTGTCGCTTTCGTTACTTTTAGTGTTTGGTGACGGATTTCCCCACAAATCACTATCGCTCAATTCTGCAAGTGATTCTAATTTATTATCGCTGTTTTCTAGCTGGTCTAAAGCCACTTTTGATGTAAAGGGACAGTTTTGGTTGCTATGGACAATCTCCAGTTTCCAGGCAGAAAGAACAGTTTTCATAATATAAAACTGCATGCAGGACACTGGACAGACCTCTAGGGACAAAGGGGATGTGTAATTATTTGATACAGTACTGTAATCTGTAAGATTACAGTATACTGTATCTATACTATGTGTTTCACTTTTTGAATTTGCCGCTGAACTCCGTCCCCGTGCGTCGCAACGCTCGCAGGGAACGTAGCTCGGCACTGTGAATCGAGCGAGACACGGCGGCTCGCCGATCACAGCGGGGAGACATCGCAGGATCCAGGGGATAAGGTAAGTATCCTCTACATGGATCCTGCGATGTGATCCCGAGTCTGGCTCGGGGATACCTCTTTGGGTATTGAAAATTCACCCCGAACCAGACTCGGGAATATTGACTGCATGTGTCATATTACAACATATTACAACATATTACAACATATTACAACATATTACAACAGGGAATACCGCCAGGGGGGTTAAATCAAGGTCCATAAAGACATGGATGAGCGTGTTTGGGGTGACTTGACTGACCTACACAGAGTCCTGACTTCAATACGATAGAGCACTTTTGGGACAAATTAGAGCAGAGACTGCGAGCCAAGCCATCTCGTCCAACATCAGTGCCTGACCTCACAAATGCGCTTCTGCAAGAATGGTCAAACATCCCAATAGACATACACCTAAACCTTTTGGACAGCCTTCCCAAAGAGTTGAAGCTGTTATGGCCACAAAGGATGTTCCAACTCAATACTGAGCCCTACGGACTAAGACCGGGATGCCATTAACCACTTCCCATCCGCGTATAGTAATATAACGACCGCAAGGTGGCTCTCTCATCCTGGGTGGCCCTCATATGACGTCCTCGGCTTCCCGGCCGTCTAGGGGGCGTCCATGCGCCGTCGTGTAACTTGGCAGCTGATGGGTGTGCCCGGCGGTCACGATGTCTGCTGGGCACCCACGATTGCTTGTCACAGAGCAGGGACGTGGATCTGTGCGTGTAAACACACAGATCCACTTCCTGTCAGGGGAGAGGAGACAAATCGTTTGATCCTTGTATATAGAAACACCGATCAGTCACCTCCCCTAGTCAGTCCCCTCCCCCCACAGTTAGAATTACTCCCTGGGTAACACATTTAACCCCTTGATCGCCCCCTAGTGTTAACCCCTTCCATGCCAGTGACATTTATACAGCAATCAGTGCATATTTATAGCAAAAGTGTCCAATTTGTCCGTCGCAATAGCACAGTTCTGACAAAAATCGCAGATCGCTGCCATTACTAGTAAAAAAAATAAAAATAATAAAAATGCCATAAATCTATCCCCTATTTTGTAGGCGCTATAACTTTTGCGCAATCCAATCAGTATACACTTATTGTGATTTTTTTTTACCTAAAATATGTAGAAGAATACGTATTCTTCTAAACTGAGAAAGAAAATGTTTTATTTTTTTTTAAATTGGGATATTTATTATAGCAAAAAGTAAAAAATATTAGTTTTTCAAAATTGACACTATTTTTTTGTTCATTGCACAAAAAATAAAGACCGCAGAGGTGATCAAATACCACCAAATGAAAGCTGTATTTGTGGGGGGAAAAATGACCAATTTCATATGGATACAGTGCAATTGTCATTCAAAATGTTACAGCGCTGCAAGCTGAAAATTGGTCTGGGCAGGAAGGGGGTGAAAATGCCCTGTATTGAAGTGGTTAAAGTTGATGTGCGTTAAGGCAGGGGTCCTAATATTTTTGACAATATAGTGTATGTGTAGTGGCCACGTCAAGTCACCACAGTTTGCTGTGGTCCTAACTCTATAATTTTGAAAGTCTCCCAAATTGGAGCACTGTGATTGCTTGTTACAGTGATGATCACTGTAACAGCAATCGTTTGAACTGTCATGAATGGCTTTTACTATTGTTTACAGCTATCACATGGTACAGGGTTCTGCAATTGGCACAGCTACCATGTGATCACTGGTGACCAATTACAGATCACACACAGTAGTAAACATTGATGTCATGAATGTATTGCATTCATGATATGTGATCACATAACAATCACGTGGTACCTGGGGCACCCGCAACAGTCCGATACTGAGCACCACAATCTGTTGTGTCTAGTGGATACAGCGGTTGCAGAGCACACCACTACACACCCCAGGGGAGTGCCTGGAGGAGCCACCTGCCAGCAATAAGTGTACTACTGGCAGTCGATAAGTGGGTAAAAAGAATCTGGAAACTGTTTTGCAAGATGGCATACTGGCAGAAATCAAGGGAGATTATAATACAGGTAACCTCAGTGAGACGTTTTAACAGTGTGCTTCATACAAGAGTTTAATAAACATAATTTTAACATATCATTTTCTTTTGTAGCAGATGCTGCTGTTGTTCCCCCCCCCCCCCATCTCTGGCAGGTAAATTTGATGTCAGATTTTCAGCTTCTAATCAGATTGGTAAGTATTATATTTCATATACTTTGGATGAGTATACCTTTCAGCTGTAATGTTAAAGTTATTTTAAAGTCTTGTTTATATGTTATATTTAACTGCTTTGTGCAGTGGTTTTGCACAGAGCAGCCCAGCTCCTCCTCTTCTCGGGTCCTTTGTCAGTACTCCTTGCCACCTCCTTCCTGCCGAGTGCCACCATAGCAAACAGCTTGCTATGGGGGCACCCGAGTCAAGCCACGGCTCTGTGTGTCCATTCAGACACGTAGCTGTGGCTCGGCCCCACCCCCTCTCTCCTCTTTGGTTCACTGACTTTGCTTGACAGCATCCAAAGTCAATGGGGCCCACTGCTGTGTCTCAGACAGTCAGGAAGGAGAGTCTTGGACAGCCGAGGATCTCGTACAACATCGTTGGAGCTAGGTATTAGGGGAGGCTGAGGGAGGCTGCTGCACACAAAAGGTTTTTTATCTTAAAGAATTGAATGCTTTAAGTTAAAGCAGTATATGTCACTTTTAACAATCAGTCACTGTAGGTGTATCTTAAAGGTGCACGTGTTATCATTTGCATTGATTGATTATCCTGCAATGAATGTGTAAGGCAGTGTTTCTCAACTCCAGTCCTCAAGGCGCCCCAACAGGTCATGTTTTCAGGATTTCCCTCAGATGAAACAGCTGTGGTCATTACTAAGGCAGTGAAACTGATCAATTCACCTGTGCAAAATAATGGAAAACCTGAAAACATGACCTGTTGGGGCGCCTTGAGGACTGAAGTTGAGAAACACTGGTGTAAGGAATATCAAAATCACTAGTTTAGTCATTTAACAAATGTTTGTTTTTAGATTTACAATCTGTAGCCATCTGGGTTAACTGTAATGGCAATTATAAAGCATTAAAAATTAGCTATGGTTTGAATAGCAAACTGACCAAAATATATTTTGCAAGCCTATTTTTCTTCAAACAGAACTTCAGAAGAACAGATGTCAACCAGGAGGATGTTGAGTAGAAGTAATATCCCCAGGCAGCAGATCTTCATAGTGTAGATTAAAAATATGTTGATGAGTAATGTACAAACATTTACACCTATACACTTAAGGCCTTCATTAATGGACTAGGAACGTATCTAACAGGTTTTAAAATGACAGGCTATAAACGTATTCAGTGATACAAAAAAGACGCTGTTAGATTTAACAGTATGCGTTAAAAGCAGGGGTTTAGTCTGCACGCATTTGCAAATGAATGCGTAAGCCACAGAGCCTCGCCACGGCACCCTGGTATCTGTGGTACCTAACACTAACTCATAAGTGTCCCCACAGTGGAGGCACGTGCATTCTGATGGATGGGTAAGGGCAGGTGGACTGAAGAGGAGCCCACCCCTTCTTAAAGGTACAGGAGCACACTGAGCACCCAGCAATAAACTTATTCAAAATGTTTCAGAATGCCTTTTTAACAAAAACCTTATTACATACTTACTTAAGAATACCCCATTGCTGAATAATGTGTGATCCAATTTTGAGTGTATTTAATTTTATGTGAACTAGAGGGGAACGATCATTTCTGTTGTTTCTCTGAAGAGACAGCAACTGCTTGCAAATAGACACGAAACAGGGGAGATTTACTAAAACTGGTGAACTAGGGAACTGGTAACTTCAGCTTGTTCAACTAAGCATTTACAATAAAACCTAGAAGCTGATTAATTTCTGTATTTAAGTTATTGTTATTCAATTTAAGAAAGAAAATAAAAGAAATAAAACATCACCATAAAAAAGCCAATACAGTATTCTTCCAGACTAACATCTCAAGCACAACATAACAAATACACTAAAACACATTTATAAAAGGTGTATCTCCTAGGACCCTATCATATTAACAATATGTATCACGATTCTTCGCCATGGAGGAGGTGAGAGAAAATGTGAGAGGTGGGGGCATCCCATGCCCAGATGCAAAAACTCCAACTGGTCTTCCCCCCCTAAGAAAACTCTAGATGTTCTAATCCTTGCTTCCCATATCTCCTTATCCCCCACCCCCAATCCACTTATCCTACTGCCTTCATCACCAGCCATCTCCCCTTGCTCCCTGTGTTTGTGATGTATCAAAAAAAAATTCCTTCTTGTCAGGGCTGGGCTCAGCCCTTCCTTCTCAGAGCAGGCCACTCAGCTGTCGGTTAATTGCCAGCTCTAATCTTTCCACAGTGATGGTGATGATATCCTGCTCGTCAGTCTATCTGGCTACTTAAAGTGTAAGTTCACCTTTGCATAAAATCTGTGAACTTACACTGGACCCCCCTCCCCATTGCTACGCAGGTTCTGATTGGTCAGTGCCGACCAATCAGAATGGCTCCTATCCGTACCTCTACAAGGTACATTTAGGAGATTAAGCCGTGGGGGATTTCTGATCCCCGGACCGGTAAAGCGGCTTTACGATGTTACAGTGCGGGAGATCACCGGCCTCAGGTACTGTGGGACCGGATGAGATGGGGAGGGGGTCCAGTGTAAGTTCACCTTACAGATTTTATGTAAAGGTGAACTTACCCTTTAAGCAGCTCAGTTCAGATCCTCTGTGCCTTTGCCTTGGTCAACATATCAAGAGACTCTCTGCTGAGTTCCTGTTTAAAGACTTGCTTGGCTTTTCATCCCTTCTGGTTCCTGAACCTCTTTGCTGTTCCACTACGCTGATCTCCGGTTTCCTGATTTCCTGACTTGTTCTGAAGTACGGTGATCTCTGGCTCCCTGATGTCCTGGCTTGTCTGACTATCCGTTCTGGTTACCGAACTCTGGCTATGTTTTGACTACGTTTGCTCTGTTTATACCTTTTTACCATTATAATAAATAGTGTGATTTTTACTGCACTTCTGTCTCAGTCTGATTCATGGTTCCCGACACTTCTTCCCTTTCCCTTTTTTTCCCTCCTTCTTCCCTCTTTCTCTTTCTTTCTTTCCCTTCCGCCTTTCTCCTCATCGTGCCAAAAACCATATGTGATCATTTAGGTGGCAAAAACTTGGGAGACTTACACCTCCCCGGTTCAACCCTTACCTTTAACGCAATAATAAAAAACCTGATTTAGCTCAACCATCCCAAAAGTAATAGTCCAATAACGCAACTCACTGTACATACCAATAATATAATGTTTTATTTATATCTATATCAAGAAAAGTGAAATCAACAATAAAATCAGTGTCAAACAAACAATGAGATACATACTATTAAAATACCATGACCATCTCCTGTGAACATAATATGACTACAGGATCAATATATTGTGATTTGGGGAATACTAGCCCCAGGCTCAATGGGCAACTATGGGGGAGTTCATGAATGTATGCAAAACACTGAGGTATATGGCTAGTAATCCTGCAAAGAGGGCTGTTCAAAAAGGATTCTATTAGTTTGAAAACAGAGTCTACGGATCCTATGGATGCTCAAGGAAAGTGAACACAGTCCAAGCTGAAAACAACACAACAGGATGATGATGAGGTAGTGTAGCTGGGGTTGTTAGGTATAATCATGGTTGTGACAGTGGTCCAAAGTATTTGCAGGTTATTGAATAATTATAAGCCTGAAGCTTCTTGTTTCAGAAATTAGCTTTACTTTCATGGATACTTGATTTGATTGTAGCCGTATTAGTGCAATTGTGACATAGAAAATTGAGTACTATCCGTGATACTTTTATTTGCACTAACATACAATTTTTCAGGACAAGCTTTCGGGGTATGTCCTCTTCTTCAAGGTCCAAGCTTCACAAATTTTTAAGCAGAATGTTAAAGAAAAAAAGAAAAAAAAAATAGAAAAACAAACACATACAAATCAATGGTAATAAAGATAGCAGCAGAGTTAGTGAGATAAGACAGAGGGAGAGCTATAGAATGGAGGGGGGGGGAATACTGGTCACAGAGGGGTCCTAAAACTTTAGCATAGTGTGTAAGGAAACCAATATCTAAATTCAGGCCATTATTTTTCGTGTCAAAAAGAAGTATCATTCTTAGTTCAAACATTTTCCTTTCCTGGAGAAATATATTACATGTCTTACAGCATGGAGAAACCTAAACAGGAAGCAGGAATATACAAGTACATACACTGAGATAGACAATACATCCTGTTATATTATAGAAAACATGAACTATACACTATAATACTACAGCGCCACCTGCTGCATAGATAGGTATAATGCATACAGTATTGTCAGTTTATTAACAACTTTACATTTCATGCTGTTCTTTTCCAACACAGAAGAGGTATCAAGGTCAGGATTTTGAATTGTAAAAGTTGAATAGATGATACCAGAGGTCTACTATAAACCACTCTGTATCCTAACCTGCCTCCCTCGCACGTGGAGGCAGTTCAGGATACAGAGTGGTTTATAGCAGACCTCTGGTATCATCTATTCAACTTTTACAATTTAAAATCCTGACCTTGATACCTCCTCTGGACCACTGTCACAACCATCATTATACCTACCTAGCAAACCCAGCTAAGCTACCTCATCATTATCCCGTTGTGTTGTTTTCAGCTTGGACTGTGTTCATTTTCCTTGAGCATCCATAGGATCCGTAGACTCTGTTTTCAAACTAATAAGATCCTTTATGAACAGCCCTCTTTGCAGGATTACTAGCCATATACCTCAGTGTTTTGCATACATTTATGAACTCCCCCATAGGGGCCCCTTTACCCCTCACCCCAGGGACTGTGACGTGCACCCAGGTATACCTCATGGTTCAACTGTATACAGCATGGAAGTCCCATATGGGGGGAGAGGGCCCCCATCTGGAACTTCCATGCTGTATACAGTTGAACCATGAGGGATACCTGGGTGCACATCACAGTCCCTGGGGGAGGGGTCTTGGCATGATATGTGAAATTATGTTATATTGATATAACTATTCATTTAAAATAAATCTTGTCACTCTACTTAGATGGCAGCAACAAAAGTTTGTTAGCTCCTGAAGAAGAGGACCCTGTCCAAGAAATGCGTTGAGCAGAAAGACTATGTTGTATAAATTACTGCAGTGGTTGGAATTGACTGTAATTGCATTTTACTATAAGTCTGTCATTATTTTATGTTCAATTTTAAGGAAATTAAATACATTTTTAATAAGATGCTGTGCCTCAAAAGTCCCACACTTTTTACTATAATTAATGTTTCGATGCATCATACCTAGGGATGTGGCATAGAAATTTACCTACTTTTGATTGAATTACAGTCCAATACATATCTGAATTTATTTTCAACATACAATCCATGAAAAAGAGAAAGTTGTGAGCCCTCCAAAACAAGTTGGATTTCTACCTTTACATTATGGTTAATACAAAATCCTTGCGTAGTGCACCTCCGAAAGAGCTGCTGGTAGTTTGGGCTTATTCCCCACCCCTTTAGCGTACAGACAGCCATTCACACAGCATTTTCGGCAAGAAGCTCAAGAATCAGTCTAGTGGTTTCTTTTTTGTGTGTTTTTATTAGGGAACAATGAACTTGGATGCGGATAGGGAGCATGGGATACCCTGAAACTGTAGAGCCTGACCTTGAACAAATTGAGGACTGCCTAATTTCTGGCTGCTCTTGCTCAATGCTTGAAATTTGTACAACTCCGGCTGCACTTGTACAACACCCGACGGTATTTCACCCATGTTTGGCTGTACTTGCACAATTTCTGGCTGCACTTCTCCCAGAAAAAGTTTCAAAGAATCTATATGCTGCTTGTGACCTGTCCTCTTCCCAGAGACTAAAGAACCACACAGACACTTTTGCAGCACTGGGGTAATGTACTCACTCAAGCCACAGGATCATCAGTTGTATCCTGTCGACATCCACTAGGCCCTTTCCCTATGAGGGAGATGAAGACTCATTTAGCCTTTCAACTTGGGCTTTCTCACCCTCAGCTTCGTTCCCAGCTCTCCTCTCATGTGCTCTCTCCTGACCCCTGAATTCCTGAGATGCTCTGTAAATGGGCCCCCCAGCTAAGCCTAGCTGGGACCTCAGTGTCTTCAAATTGGCTTTTTTTCCTTCAAACCTGACCATGGAATGCTTCCTTACACCAGCATGCTGCAATCTCTCCTGCCACTCTCCTGCCACTCAGGCCTTAGACTATTTATGGGCTCTCCCCCACCTTCTGGGCACACATCTCCCAAAGGACTTGCTAAGTCTCATAAATATTCAGGCTGCAGCCTCTGCCCTACCTCCCACTGTGTTCTAGCAGCAGCCTGTGAAAACCTGAGCATCTCTAACCAATCAACCCCTGCTCCACTGATTACTGTGAAGCCAAAGTAAATTTGCATAGCAGCCTTTCCCAAACCTAGGAGGGTGCTACACTTGCTGTAATTGTATTGGTGCGCCCATTCTTCCAATACTCATTCTTTCAATACTTTGCAGATGTATATTATACTGTCAGAACAGGCTAAGTCTATGTTCTGCAATTACAACTGTTGTATAAGAATAATTAGCAGATGGGAAACACAGTAATGGTTACAGAGGGATTGGTATGGTTTGATAGGAAAAATATATGTTGTCTTACATACAAACAGTAAACTCATATTCTGTCATGTATTTGAAATTGAGATGATAAGGCATGTAATTAATATGTTTTTGACAGGCCAGAATGTGTGTATGCTAATATTGGCAAGACAACTATCAATTATTTTAACACTCAACACAAAGTTATGTTACTGTATAATCTTCTTGACATCTTGTTAATGCTTATATCACATGTGAGCAATCTGATTTGACAAATTGAACAGTGTATGTTCTGCTTTATGTACCAAACTGGTCATGGCATAAACAGCAATGTTGTTGATGGTGACCAATTATTAGCACATCTACCATAATTGGAATATTGTTAGTGCTTATCTTTTCCCTTTCAATGTATTTTAACAGTGTGTTTTTGTATAGTGTTGTACACTAATGCTTCTGTTGTAGAATGCATAAAGTGTCACTGAACCCACATCGTAAAAAGCTATCAATAAAATTAAGTATTACATGCTGTTCCTACTCACCCAGTCACTATGAGATTCATTTTCTGAATTCTGCAAAAAAACTTGGTTGATCCTGCTGCTCTCTATCTCCACCTTCTGTTTATGTCCCCAATTCAGCTAAGGATTTTGCAGCTGTGGTAGAAACTCTGCACATGCTCAGTTTTCAGTGAGTTCCTATACTGACCATTTCCTCTCTTTCACATCTGAGCAGCCCACACATGTGGGCGTATACACAGTGGTAAATAGCACACTTCCTCCCTCCTTCTCCATGTCCACTAACCGTTTTATATTGTAGGCCTGTAATTTTTAGTAATAACACACTTAAATCTGTCCAAACAAGAGTCTAGTAGACATCCAGGGTATGATAAAGTTTTAAACACAAAATCATAAATTATAATATAATAAACTATAATTAATTATAACAAATAGTAATATAATAATAATGAATTGTATTCAATAATGTAATCAAATCAAAAACACTGAAATTTGCTCAGTTGCAGAATGTCGCTGTCGTCACTTTCATTATCTGATGATGAATTGTATCCCTATCGTTCAATTCTGCAAGTGATTCTAATTCACTATTGCTGTTTTCTAGCTGGTCAAAAAATGCTTTTGACATAAAGGGATGTTTTTTGGGTGCCATGGATGTTCTCAAGTTTCCAGGCAGAAAGAACAGTATATATAATATAAAACTGCAGGCAGGGCACTGTTTACGTTTGGGATTTATTATAAAAGTAAATATAACAACAACGGAGAGCACACACTCCGTGAAAGCACTGATAAAAATAGTAAAATTATGCCAGCATTAAAATAAACGAACACCCGTGCATTACATGGGGCGGTCAATGTGACGGCTTACAATACGTAGCCACGCCCTACATGTTTCGTCACAAGCTGACGTCTTCAATCATGTAGGGCGTGGCTACGTATTGTAAGCCGTCACATTGACCGCCCCATGTACTGCACGGGTGTTCGTTTATTTTAATGCCTGCATAATTTTACTATTTTTATCAGTGCTTTCATGGAGTGTGTGCTCTCCGTTGTTGTTATATTTACTTTTATAATAAACCCCAAACTTATTCACACTATTGGAGCCATTTCTTTCCCTCTTCCCTCTTACCATCTTGGAAGCAAGAGAGCGCTTCTCCCCCCTCCAGGTTCAAGACTTGGATCGGCCCGGACTGGAGACGCTGGATGTATCAGCTGTTGCAGACACTTTCTCTACAAGGTCCCTGCAGAGGGCGAAATCTACATGCCTGTTAGACCTCGCTAATAGGGGGTCCACCATCGAGGGTAAGGGTCCATCTTTAAGCATTTATCTTTTGGATTCACCGCAAGTGGAGTTACATCTATTCATCCCTCTCTCCTTTTGTTCAATCATATGGATGATGGGTTTATGGAAGGTGGATGATGTTTCCTCATGCTGATGAACTCTTCTCATATTGTTTTACTTCATGGACTGGAGTCACAATTTTCACATATTATCTTTTAAATATTACACTCGTTTTTGATTGATTTTTATTGGTTGAGTTTTCACGTTTGCATATATTTCACAGGTCATAGCATTTATGATTAGAGATATTTTTTATTTCACTTTCATGTAATTTATTTTTATTCTATGCATTGGTTTATTATATTTTATTTTTTCTTGTTTCATGCAAGCTTATTTATTCTTAAACATCACTTATTTATATAGATTGTAAGCACACTTTTTTACTTAGTCTTGGATTTTGTACACGGATATTGGTGTTTCATTAGTGCAGCTATCAGTCTGTTTTCCAATTAGACTCCGTAGCGCAGTTTTTCCAATCTATTTTAATTTTTGCCACACTGATGGAGATTTACTAAAACTGGAGCACTCAAAATGTGGTGCAGTTGTGCATGGTAGCCAATAGGCTTCTAACTTCAGCTTGTTCAATTCATTTTTTCTAATGAAACCTTTTGCAGATCTGCATCAGATTTTGCAGGCTCCAGTTCTAGAACCCCCCCCCCCCCCTCACTGTTTGGAGTGCACCATATTCCTATATTCATTATTCTCAGAGAAGATTTAAGATCTCATCCACTTAATGCATCATGAATTACCTGTAATAATATGCTGCAGAAACCTGTTTGGAAAGAAAAAAATAGAGAAAAGAAAAACCACACAATGCTTTTGACTCAAATACATTTGCAAACAGCATTAGTAAAACCCAAAGACCATTTTCTAAGGTCACTTGACAGAGGAAACAATACTGCAACCTGTAAAATAAATAAAACCTTTGAAGTACATTTGATTTGACAGGATTCGACAAAACAAAGCCAACTATTCACAACATTTATCAGGGAAACCCATACTATGACATAGAATACTGGTATTGAGTCTGTATTGATCTATGCAGACCAATGTAGCTCATAAAAAGTCGAGTGAATCAGCCCTTAGGTTTACTAAAGTTATTGTTTAGGCCCCTTTCACACTTGTGCAACCTGAAAGTCGTGCAACTTTGATGCGACTTTGACGCGACTTTGACGCGACTTGGACGCGACTTTGACACAACTTGAAGCAATGCCTGTGTAATCTTAAAGGGGGTTATAAAGGCTCGTGTTTTTTCACCTTAATGCATCATATGCAGGTGAAAAAACACCTTGCAGTCACCAGCCCCCGTTTTACTTACCCAAGCCCTCGATCATGACCCGGCGGGGATGCGCTGTCTCTCTGCACGGGGTTCTCGGCTCTTGATTAAATCGATTTATAGCAGCGCAGCCATTGACTGCCGCTGATGTCAATCAAATCCAATGACGCGAGCGCTGGGGGGAGGGGTTGAGTCCTGCATTCGGCCTCTATGGACACCGAATGCTGGACGCGCCTGCAAAGTCAGATGTAGATGTATCAGAGCCGTGAGAGCCGCCGGGGGACCCCAGAAGAGCAGGTTCTTGGCCACTCCGTGCAAAACGAGCTGCACAGTGGAGGTAAGTATGATATGTTTGCTATTAAAAAAGAAATAAAAAATGTACCCTTACAATCACTTTAAGGTCTATGGACCTCAAGTCACATCAAAGTTGGACCAAAGAAGTGCAGAGACTACTTTGAAGTAGCTGTAAATTGAAGTCGCACAGATATGAATGGTACTCATTGGAAATCATGGGGTAAGACTTGTTATGCGACTTTGCAGTCCCAAGTCTCAGGACAAGTCACACAAGTGTGAAAGGGGCCTTATACCATTGGATGTTGTGCTTTATGTGTGGCAGTAAACATCCCACTTCAACAGTCTTCTTCATTAGTGCTGGTTAAAGTGGTTCTAATGCCTAAACATGTTTTATCTTAATGCATCCCTTGCATTAAGGCAAAAATGTTTAGGCATCAGCATCCCCCTCATCCCCCCTTTTACTTAACTGAGTCCTCATTCGATCCAGCGCTGTGCACATCTAAAGCTCTTCTCTCCCCCCTCACTTCCTGGCTTTACTGGGGCACCGAAAGCAAGGGGGCGGGGCCGAGTCCAACTGTCTGTGTCAATGGACGCAGCAGCGGGACGCGGGAGCAAGCATACACAAGTCCCTTCATAGACTTCCTATGGGAGCACTGGACAGGGAGGAGGCGCCAGGAGCACCAGCGGGGGACCCAAGAAGAAGAGGTTTGCAGCTGCTCTGTGCAATTCCTTTGCAAAGAACAGGTAACAATAGACATGTTTGTTATTAAACAAAAAAAAAAATGTTTTCCTCTACAATTGCTTTAATATACATCCTTGGTACTCTACTGCATGCTCAGTTGATGATTTATCACACTATACAGCTATAACTTTCATTGCTATTTCAGCTTCTTATTTCTGTGTATAATGTAATAATCGGTAAAGATTTTTTTTAAATGGCAGATGCTACAGAATTACAAGATCGCATGTGTTGTTACCCCCTGTTCTATCTGGTTAGATAGCACACTAGAGTTATATGGGTCACAAGAGTATGTGCATTACAAGCCTTTGGCAGGAAAACAGTCTCTGTATGGATATGCATTTCCGTTGTGTGCCCAGCTGTCTCAATGGAATTGCCCTTTACTATTTAATATATTGCTCTAGTCTACAAATGTTTCATTGTAGTATATAGATAATGCATGGGAAAACAATGCTGGTGTAGCAGATTGCCGAGATTGTAAATGGCAACTCAGCATGCACATATACATGAATTTGTATGATTACTCACACTTAAACCATGTATTTTACTTAATTTGTAAAAAAATCCTACAAATTCCTGTAAACTAAGCAATGGCTGGCAGAGGTACACATAGCCAGATGGTTCATTGCTGTGGATAGATCAGCTCTGCAATTACTCACAGCATGAACAGAAGAGGTAAAATCACACATATTGGTTTGTATTTGTTGGTGTTAGATAAAACATATTCATGTTAGTAATAGCCACTCGAGAAACAAAATGTCAAACTATTTGTATAATTAATAATTATGATGATAAATATTTTAAGCCAATAACAATGATTGTAACACAAATGTGCATTGCTAAACAGCAGTTTTATTTTCTCTTTTCTCATGTACATTTTTATTAGTACTGAACCAAGGCTGCTCTTTGCATCTACCCTACACTTGCAGTGAAGTTGCAGCCTGCCATTTTTACCTTTTTTTGCATTTCTAACTAATGTAAAATAAAACACAAACATTCCACAAATCAGTTAGGGGAGTTATGATAAATGCAAACCTGTTACAAAGTTTTTTGGCTTCATTACTAAAGGTATGTTGAATCTTGTAATTACATTTTAAGTTACTCAAATTGATAAAATATTCTGTTGAATAAAATGAAAATAATATTATAGAATAGTTTTATGAAAGTTATAATAATAAGTAATAAAGGGAAAAGATTGAGTAAGCATAAAGGACAAGATTAAAATTAAAGCATAGCGTGCCTTGAAAAAGTATTCATACCCCTTGAAATTTTCCACATTTCATTATGTTACAATCAAAAATGTAAATGTGTTTTATTGGAATTTTATGTGATAGATCAACACAAAGTGGCGCATAATTGTGAAGTGGAAGGAAAATTACAAATTGTTTTCAACATTTTTAGCAAATAAATATGTGAAAAGTGTGGCATGCATTTGTATTTAGCTCCTTTACTCTGAAACCCCTAACTAAAATCTAGTGGAACCAATTGCCTTCAGAAGTCACCTTATTAGTAAATAAAGTCCACCTGTGTGTAATTTAATCTCAGTATCAATAAAGCAGTTCTGTGAAGCCCTCAGATGTTTGTTAGAGAACCTTAGTGAACAAACAGCATCATGAAGGTGAAGGAACACACCAGACAGGTCAGGGATAAAGTTACGGAGAAGTTTAAAGCAGGGTTAGGTTGTAAAAAAAATCACAACTTTGAACATCCCACAGAGCAATTTTCAATCCATCATCCAAAAATGGAAAGAGTATAGCACAACTGCAAACCTACCGTTATGGCCGTCCACCTAAACTGACAGGCAGGGCAAGGAGAGAATTTCATCAGAGAAGCAGCCAAGAGGCCCATGGTAACTCTGGAGGAGTTGCAGAGATCCACAGCTTAGGTGGGGGAATCTGTCCACATGACAACTATTAGTCGTGCACTCCACAAATCTGGCCTTTATGGAAGATTGGCAAGGAGAAAGCCATTGTTGAAAGAAAGCCAATAAAAATCCAGTTTGCAGTTTGCGAGAAGCCATGTGGAGGACAAACATGTGGAAGAAGGTGCTCTGGTCATATGAGACCAAAATTAAACTTTTTGGCTTAAAAGCAAAGCGCTATGTGTGGCGGAAAACTAACACTGCACATCACCCTGAACACACCATCCCCGCCGTGAAACATTGTGGTGGCAGCATCATGTTGTGGGGATGTTGTTACTCAGCAGGGACAGGGAAGTTGGTCAGAGTTGATGGGAAGATGGATGGAGCCAAATACAGGGCAATCTTAGAAGAAAACCTGTTAGAGTCTGCAAAAGACTTGAGACTAGGGAGGAGGTTCACCTTCCAGCAGGACAACAACCCTAAACATACAGCCAGAGCTACAATAGAATGGTTTAGATCAAAGCATATTCACGTGTTAGAATGGCCCCGTCAAAGTCCAGACTTAAATCCAATTGAGAATCTCTGGAAAGACTTGAAAATTACTGTTCACAGATGCTATCCATCCAATCTGACAGAGTTCAAGCTATTTTGCGAAGAAGAATGGGCAAAAATTTCACTCTCTAGATGTGCAAAGCTGGTAGAGACATACCCAAAAAGACTTGCAGCTGTAATTGCAGCCAAAGGTGGTTCTACAAAGTATTGACTCAGGGGGCTGAATGCACGGCACACTTTTCATATCTTTATTTGTAAAAATTGTTGAAAAACATTTATCATTTTCACAAATATGTGCCACTTTGTGTTGGCCTGTCACATAAAATCTCAATAAAATACATTTATGTTTTTGGTTGTAACATGACAAAATGTGGAAACTTTCAATGGGTATGAATACTTTTTCAGGGCACTGTAAGTATAACAAAAACTTTTTTGTCTTGAATAGAGTGAAGAAAGGGTTAAAACCATTGTTAGTTTATATTTTGATGTCTGTGTTAAATTCAAGAGACTTCCCCTCATTTCCTGTCCAGAACACATAATGGGAAATTACATGAAATAGCTACAAAGTGAGAGGAATTCCTGTATTAGTTGTCAGCAAAACTGGTGTCCCCATTGGAAGATTTACCTTTACCTCTTATGCCCCGTACACACGGTCAGATTTTCCGACGGAAAATGTGTGATAGGACCTTGTTGTCGGAAATTCCGTCAGTGTGTGGGCTCCATCACACATTTTCCATTGGAATTTCCGATACACAAAGTTTGAGAGCTTGCTATAAAATTTTCCGACAACAAAATCCGTTGTCGGAAATTCCGATCGTGTGTACACAAATCCAACAGACAAAGTGCCACGCATGCTCAGAATAAATTAAGAGACGAAAGCTATTGGCTACTGCCCCATTTATAGTCCTGACGTATGTGTTTTATGTCACCGCGTTCAGAATGATCGGATTTTCCAACAACTTTGTGTGACTGTGTGTATGCAAGACAAGCTTGAACCAACATCCATCGGAAAAAATCCATGGATTTTGTTGTCGGAATGTCCGATCAATGTCGGACCGTGTGTACAGGGCATTACTCTTGTAAAAACTCTAAAATGTTGGATTTCCCTTCACTTTCTGTCTCAGTGATAATGATCATTATTGATTCTCCCCACAGGTGACACAGGCAGCAGTTAATACTTTTGAGGAAAAGGGATACATAGAACTAGACCCTTAGGGTTATCTCACTGGTATGGAGCATAATAAAGTGTTGATGTTGATGTCTAGGGGGAGAACCTCTAGGGGGAAACGAGGATGGAGAAAGATGTCAAGCTGCAGCTACCAAAGCCGGCAGAATATTAGCATCCATAAAAAAGGGGATATACTCCAGACATAAAACTATAATCCTGCCACTTTACAAAGGCCACATCTGAAGTATTCCATCCAATTCTGGTCACCAGTCCTCAGAAGGGATGTGCTGGAGAGAGTCCAAAGAAGGGCAACAAAATGAATACAGGGATTGGAGGACCTCAATTATGAGGAATGACTACAAGCACTAAATTTATTCTCTCTGGAGAAGAGACGCTTGAGAGGGGATGTGATAGAAATTTACAAATATCTCAATGGTGATCCCAGCATAGGAAAAAACTATTCAGTCTCAGGGAGTGTAAGGGGACACGGGGCCACACAATGAGATTGGAGAAGAAGCGGTTTAACCTAAAGCTGTGCTGGGTTTTTTTTACTGTCAGAGCGATAAGGAGGTGGAAACCTCTTCCACAAATGGTGGTGTCAGCGGAGAGTATTTATATTTTTAAAAGAATCTTGGACTTGCATCTTAAGCAAAAATCTGACGGACCTAGAAATAGAACATGTTCTTAATATTTCCAGCGGAACCAATTCCTATCGGGAAAACTGCTCGTCTGTATGCTGTTCCGACAGACCAAAAACGACGCTTGCTCTGAAGCAAGTACGAGACGGAAGCTATTGGCTACTGGCTATTGAACTTCCTTTTCTAGTCCCGTCGTAAGTGTTGTACGTCACCGCGTTCTGGATGGTCAGACTTTGGTCGGAGTTTGGGTTGACCATATGTAGGCAAGACCGCTTGAATGGAATTCCGTCTGAGTTTATTCCGATGGCAAAAGCGGTCGTGTGTACGCAGCATTAGTGGACACAATATACAGGGATATAGGAAATGATTATCAACACTGACGTACACCTACACAGGTTGAACTACATGGACTGATGTCTTTATTTAACCTTACCTACTATGTAACTTTGTAAATGAGCTGGTTCTCAGGCAGGCAGCTTCTACACCCCAGAGGTTCTTCATGTTGTCCTTATCTTGTAGTGTTTTTTAAGACTTCTAGTCTGTTCAAGTTGTTTTCAATCATGGCCTTGAAGGGGGGGGGGGGCTCTTGGACTCCCAAAACATGTTGGGCTTCTGACTTTTATTGTAATAAAGTTGTATCTGCACTTCTTAGCAGTGGCGTGGTGCTACAATTTCTGTTTTTTACATAACGCAGCAATTGAAACCTGACCGGAACTTAGCCTTTCCTACTCTATTAAAAAAAATATATATATATACAGTGGGGCAAAAAAGTATTTAGTCAGCCACCAATTGTGCAAGTTCTCCCACTTAAAAAGATGAGAGAGGCCTGTAATTGTCATCATAGGTATACCTCAACTATGAGAGACAAAATGTGGAAACAAATCCAGACAATCACATTGTCTGATTTTTGAAAGAATTTATTTGCAAATTTTGGTGGAAAATAAGTATTTGGTCAATATCAAAAGTTCATCTCAATACTTTGTTATATATCCTTTGTTGGCAATGACAGAGGTCAAACGTTTTCTATAAGTCTTCACAAGGTTGTCACACACTGTTGCTGGTATGTTGGCCCATTCCTCAATGCAGATCTCCTCTAGAGCAGTGATGTTTTGGGGCTGTCGCTGGGCAACACGGACTTTCAACTCCCTCCAAAGGTTTTCTATGGGGTTGAGATCTGGAGACTGGCTAGGCCACTCCAGGACCTTGAAATGCTTCTTACGAAGCCACTCCTTCGTTGCCCGGGTGGTGTGTTTGGGATGATTCTCATGCTGAAAGACCCATCCACGTTTCATCTTCAATACCCTTGTTGATGGGAGGAGGTTTGCACTCAAAATCTCACCATACATCTCACGATACAGCGGCGTAGTGTGTTACTGATGGTAGCCTTTGTTACATTGGTCCCAGCTCTCTGCAGGTCATTCACTAGGTCCCCCGTGTGGTTCTGGGATTTTTGCTCACCGTTCTTGTGATCATTTTGACCCCACGGGGTGAGATCTTGCATGGAGCCCCAGATCGAGGGAGATTATCAGTGGTCTTCCATTTTCTAATTATAGCTCCCACAGTTGATTTCTTCACACCAATCTGCTTGCCCATTGCAGATTCAGTCTTCCCAGCCTGGTGCAGGTCTACAGTTTTGTTTCTGGTGTCATTCGACAGCTGTTTGGTCTTCACCATAGTGGAGTTTGGAGTGTGACTGTTTGAGGTTGTGGACAGGTGTCTTTTATACTGATAACAAGTTCAAACAGGTGCCATTAATACAGGTAATGAGTGGAGGACAGAGGAGCCTCTTAAAGAAGAAGATACAGGTCTGTGAGAGCCCAAAATCTTGCTTGTTTGTAGGTGACCAAATATTTATTTTCCACCATAATTTGCAAATAAATTCTTTCAAAAATCAGACAATGTGATTGTCTGAATTTGTTTCCACATTTTGTCTCTCATAGTTGAGGTATACCTATGATGACAATTACAGGCCTCTCTCATCTTAAGTGGGAGAACTTGCACAACTGGTGGCTGACTAAATACTTTTCTGCCCCACTGGTTTGTCTAGCTCGGGGGCTGCGTTGTGCACCAGGGAGGTTTTTGTAACCTCCTGCTGTCCTCGTCTGCCCCCCCGGGACGGGCGTGGCCACCTGCACTTCGGCGCCATGTTCTCCACGCCCACACTGTGACGTCCTTTGACTTCAGTTATGGGCCGTGTGGAACATCCCGGAGGCATGGATGGTGTCTGCTAGCACACGCCTCCCTCGATGGCTGACGTCTCTGACGCCAGTCCGTTGCCTCCGTACATGACGCTGGGGGCGGAGCTTATGGATCCACCGTGGGTTTATCTAGGTGCATGGCATGGCTGTGGTTCGCAGTTGATCTCTACTGGTCTGATGTTATGGTTCTAGGTTTGGGAGTGCACTGTCCAGGCTGGGGTTGTCTCAACCCTCATCAGGTATTGTTTCATTTTTGTTTCTCACACTCATTGTGTGGGTGACATTATCCTCTTACACCATATAGTTTAGAGTTTGTTATTCTTTTGTTACTACCTACTCCCATATTTCCATCATCTTCTTTCTTTTTACTTATTTTTAGTTTATTTTTAGTTTTCCATATTCTGCTCTACCCCATAGCCTCCCTACCTATACCTTTTGCCAATCCTCTTGGGTATTTACGTTTATATACTGCTCAGACCAGTATACCCCACATACATATATGTACATGTCTGAGACCCACACATTTCTATACACATCCTGCTATATATTTTTTAGATACGCTTTTGGGTTTCATCGCATATCCTTTCCTACATGCCCCATGCAGTCTGTGCCATGCATTTGGATTTTCCTCATTGTGGTTTCCGTTCGCTGGGCCCCCTCAGCCCCCGAGCTGGACTTCCTTTCATTGCCGTCTTGACATCAGCGTTCAGTAACCTAACCCAGTGGAGTGGTAAGTATGAGGTCTTGTCTATCTCTGACCTCTTCTGATAACCACTACACTCCCCCCACCCCCATTTTTTCATTCATATACATATACCCATTTACCCTATTATACTTTGTTTCAGATATTATATCCATGCATCTGCCCCTGAAGAGCGAGCAGAGACTCGCAAAACGCGTAGGGTACCACCGATGCTATTTATATGTTTTGTACTGCTGGGTTGTTGTTGTGTTGTGGGTACTATTACTCACACATTGCTTTATTCATGTATGTATAATTACTCACTTTTTACGTCTACCTACTGATGCAGCAATTTACCATGTACTGTATGGTTGTTCTATGGATATGTATCGTGTGTAATGATTGATGTTTTGTTTTTACTTTTGCTGATAACTTGGCCACTATGCCGGGTAATGCACACTTATTGCTATTCCCATTTGGTTATACAGCATTTTGTAATAAATTAAATGATTTTATTGCATTCTTATGTATGTGTGCCTAATTTCTCCCACCTCACTCAAAGTCCCTGGGCAACCTCCCTCTTGTTTTTTGTGCATTTAGGGATGGAGGTGGTTGATTGGTCACTCCAGACCTCAATTTTCCCTTTTTCTGTATTACCCGGGTGGAAGACACCCAATTTGCCCACTATTTTGGTCTGTTCTGACTGCTGGCCACAACTCATTTGCATATCCAGCGCAATATTATATTTTGCTCAGTTAGGTTTTGCTTCCGCTGTCTCTGGGGGCACACCTTGGTGAGCTGGGTTCCCCCTCGCTGTTGGCCTTGAGGGTGTTGTGGTTTGTCTAGCTCGGGGGCTGCGTTGTGCACCAGGGAGGTTTTTGTAACCTCCTGCTGTCCTCGTCTGCCCCCCCGGGATGGGCGTGGCCACCTGCACTTCGGTGCCATGTTCTCCACGCCCACACTGTGACGTCCTTTGACTCCAGTTGAGGGCTGTGTGGAACATCCCGGAGGCAGGGATGGTGTCTGCTAGCACACGCCTCCCTCGATGGCTGACGTCTCTGACGCCAGTCCGTTGCCTCCGTACATGACGCTGGGGGCGGAGCTTATGGATCCACCGTGGGTTTATCTAGGTGCATGGCATGGCTGTGGTTCGCAGTTGATCTCTACTGGTCTGATGTTATGGTTCTAGGTTTGGGAGTGCACTGTCCAGGCTGGGGTTGTCTCAACCCTCATCAGGTATTGTTTCATTTTTGTTTCTCACACTCATTGTGTGGGTGACATTATCCTCTTACACCATATAGAGTTTGTTATTCTTTTGTTACTACCTACTCCCATATTTCCATCATCTTCTTTCTTTTTACTTATTTTTAGTTTATTTTTAGTTTTCCATATTCTGCTCTACCCCATAGCCTCCCTACCTATACCTTTTGCCAATCCTCTTGGGTATTTACGTTTATATACTGCTCAGACCAGTATACCCCACATATATATATGTACATGTCTGAGGCCCACACATTTCTATACACATCCTACTATATATTTTTTAGATACGCTTTTGGGTTTCATCGCATATCCTTTACTACATGCCCCATGCAGTCTGTGCCATGCATTTGGATTTTCCTCATTGTGGTTTCCGTTCGCTGGGCCCCCTCAGCCCCCGAGCTGGACTTCCTTTCATTGCCGTCTTGACATCAGCGTTCAGTAACCTAACCCAGTGGAGTGGTAAGCATGAGGTCTTGTCTATCTCTGACCTCTTCTGATAACCACTACACTCCCCCCACCCCCATTTTTTCATTCATATACATATACCCATTTACCCTATTATACTTTGTTTCAGACATTATATCCATGCATCTGCCCCTGAAGAGCGAGCAGAGACTCGCGAAACGCGTAGGGTACCACCGATGCTCTTTATATGTTTTGTACTGCTGGGTTGTTGTTGTGTTGTGGGTACTATTACTCACACATTGCTTTATTCATGTATGTATAATTACTCACTTTTTACGTCTACCTACTGATGCAGCAATTTACCATGTACTGTATGGTTGTTCTATGGATATGTATCGTGTGTAATGATTGATGTTTTGTTTTTACTTTTGCTGATAACTTGGCCACTATGCCGGGTAATGCACACTTATTGCTATTCCAATTTGGTTATACAGCATTTTGTAATAAATTAAATGATTTTATTGCATTCTTATGTATGTGTGCCTAATTTCTCCCACCTCACTCAAAGTCCCAGGGCAACCTCCCTCTTGTTTTTTGTGCATTTAGGGATGGAGGTGGTTGATTGGTCACTCCAGACCTCAATTTTCCCTTTCACTGTATATAGATAGATAGATAGATAGATAGATAGATAGATAGATAGATAGATAGATAGATAGATAGATAGATAGATAGATAGATAGATAGATACTGTATATCTATATATACAGTATAGATAGATACTGTATATCTATATATATAGCTATATACAGTATCTCACAAAAGTGATTACACCCCTCACATTTTTGTAAATATTTTATTATATATGTAAAGCGCTGCGTAAGCGCTGCGTAAGCGCTGTGTAAGCGCTGCGTAAGCGCTGTGTAAGCGCTGCGTAAATATACACAGTATCTCACAAAAGTGAGTACATCCCTGAAGTTTTATGTAGATATTTTATAATATCTTTTCACGTGACAATACTGAAGAAATTATACTTTGCTACAATGTAAAGTAGTGAGTGTACATCTTGTATATTAGTGTAAATATGCTGTCCCCTCAAAATAACTCAACACAGCCATTAATGTCTAAACTGTTGGCCACAAAAGTGAGTACAGCCCTAAGTGAAAATGTCCAAATTGGACACAATCAGCCATCCCCCCCCTCCCCAATGTTATGTGACTCGTTAGTGTTACAAGGTCTCAGATGTGAATTGGGAGCAGGTGTGTTAAATTTGGTGTTATCACTCTCACATTCTCATACTGGTCACTGGAAGTTCAACATGGCACCTCATGGCAAGAAACTCACTGAGGATCTGAAAAAAGAACTGTTGCTCTACATAAAGATGGCATAGGCTATAAGAAGTTTGCCAAGACCCTGAAACTGAGCTGCAGCATGGTGGCCAAGACAATACAGCAGTTTAATAGGACAGGTTCTAATCAGAACAGGCCTTGCCATAGTCGGCCAAAGAAGTTGAGTGCAGGTGTCATATCCAGAGGTTGTCTTTGGGAAATAGAGGGAAATAGACATATGAGTGCTGCCAGAATTGCTGCAGAGCTTGAAGGGGTGGGGGGTCAGCCTGTCAGTGCTCAGACCATACTCCACACACTGCATCGAATTGGTCTGCATGACTGTCATCCCAGAAGGAAGCCTCTTCTAAAGATAATGCACAAGAAAGCCTGCAAACAGTTTGCTGAAGACAAGCAGACTAAGGGCATGGATTACTGGAACTATGTCCTGTGGTCTGATGAGACCAAGATAAACTAATTTGGTTCAGATGGTGTTAAGCGTGTGTGGCTGCAGCCAGGTGAGGAGTACAAAAACAAGTGTGTCTTGCCTACAGTCAAGCATGATGGTGGGAGTGTCATGGTCTGGGGCTGCATGAGTGCTGCCAACACTGGGGAGCTACAGTTCATTGAGGGAACCATGAATGCGCACATGTACTGTCACATACTGAAGCAGAGCATGATCCCTCCCTTCAGAGACTGGGCCTCAGGGTAGTATTTCAACATGATAACAACCCCAAACACACCTCCAAGACCACCACTGCCTTGCTAAAAAAAGCTGAGGGTAAAGGTGATGGACTGGCCAAGCATGTTTCTAGACCTAAACCCTATTGAGCCTTTGTGGGGCATCTTCAAACGGAAGGTGGCGGAGCGCAAGGTCCCTAACATCCACCAACTCTGTGATGTTGTCATGGAGGAGTGGAAGAAGACTCCAGTGGCAACCTGTGAAGCTCTGGTGCTGGAAAATAATGGTGGCCACACAAAATATTGACACTTTGGGTCCAATTTGGACATTTTCATTTAGGGGTATACTCCCTTTTGTTGCCAGTGGTTTAGACATTAATGGATGTGTTCAGTTATTTTGAGGGGACAGCAAATTTACACTGTTATACAAGCTGTACACTCACTACTTTACATTGTAGCAAAGTGTCATTTCTTCAGTGTCACATGAAAAGGTATAGTAGAATATTTACAAAAATGTGAGGGTGTACTCACTTTTGTGAGATAAAAAACATCACTGCCAGCCCCTTCTCATACACCGCTCCTCCTGTGTCACTCATTGTAAATCAAAGCTTCTAAATACCTCCATTAACACTGTGGACCCGGTCATGTGACGGCCACCTGACCGCTCTCCTCCTCCAATCAAAAGCTACACTTGAGGAGGAGGCGGAGCAGGAGGAGGAGAGCAGCCAGAACAGGCGGAGTTAATAGAGGGCTTTAGAGGCTTAGATTTACATTGATAGTGACACAGGAGGAACGGTATATGAGAAAGGACTGTCACAAATTCTTTCTGAAGTTTAAAGTATGCCGACAGCGCTGTCCCAGGGCCAGGAGAGGCGGGGCAGCCGGCCTGACACCCTCCCAATGGGTGGCACCTGAGGCGGACTGCCCGATCCCCGTACCCTCACGTGGCTAAGTGAAAAATGTATTCATGTTTCATGCTTCATGTAAATTATAGTGAACTTACACCTGTGCAACAGATGTGAAAATGATATAGCGAAAATCAAACAACAAATTATGAAATAAATAGGTGAAGAGAGCTGCCTGTCATCAGACCTTAATTAAAGTCCAGAAGTATATAATCAAAGAACCCCAAAAAATATACTTTCCTTAGGATTTCTGACCACACTCTCATATATTTTAAACAATAAAAATATCAATACAATGTCATCACATATCAATACAATGGCATGAAATGCATCAAAAATGTCCATACAGTGCAATTAAATAAAATAAATCTGTCCATGTAGTGCAATCCAGTGCACTAAAAAAGTACTCAATGCCAAATACGTTGATTACGTCTGACATCATAAGGAGCAGAGCCATTTTGTCAATTATGTCTGACATCATCAGGAGCAGAGCTCTACTCCTGATGATATCAGACATAATTGATGAAACGCATAGGATGGGGCTTTCAGGACGCGTTACTTCTGCTCATTTGAACGCATGTGGAGTGCAAACCAGTGGTGCATTTTATTGCTATTCTTTATTAAATAACTTTAATACACTATAAAAGGCTTCCTTATCTCTTTATTCATGTAACATTTGACACACCTTTCTTAAAGTGGTGTTCCAGCCGCAAAAAATATTTTTTTTAAAGTCAGCAGCTACAAACACTGTAGCTGCTGACTTTTAATAAGGATACTTACCTGTCCAGGGAGCCCGCAATGTCAGCCCCCTGAGGCCAATTGGTCCATTGAGTCGGGTGCAGGCAGGGCCGGACTGGGAATGAAAACCAGCCCTGGAAAAAATGTCATACCAGCCCCATAGCATTATTATACCAGCCCAACAGCATAACGTCATTATTTTCTTGTTCATAAAATGGAAAACCATGCATTTTAAAGCACATTTAAAGAGTGCATTATATATAGATAAGACGCATATAAAAGCACATAGGGCTTTATATATATATATAAGCAAATTACAGTTAAAAGTGGTAAAAGTGTTTAATGGGCACAGTGGTGGCAATTTATGGGTACAGTGGCTGCGTTTGATGGTACAGTGGCTGCGTTTGATGGGGCACAGTGGCAGCAATTTATGGGTACAGTGGCTGCATTTGATGGGCACAGTGTCAGCGTTTAATGGGCACAGTGGTGGCAATTTATGGGTACAGTGGCTGTGTTTGATGGTACAGTGGCTGTGTTTGATGTGCACAGTGGCTGCGTTTGGTGGTACAGTGGCAGCGTTTAATGGGCACAGTGGTGGCAATTTATGGGTACAGTGGCTGCGTTTGATGGCACAGTGGCTGCGTTTGATGGGCACAGTGGCTGCAATTGATGGGTACAGTGGCTGCGTTTGATGGGTACAGTGGCTGCGTTTGATGGGTACAGTGGCTGCGTTTGATGGTACAGTGACTGCGTTTGATGGTACAGTGGCTGCGTTTGATGGGCACAGTGGCATGCATTTTAAAGCACATTTAAAGAGTGCATTATATATAGATAAGACGCATATAAAAGCACATAGGGCTTTATATATATATATATATAAGCAAATTACAGTTAAAAGTGGTAAAAGTGTTTAATGGGCACAGTGGTGGCAATTTATGGGTACAGTGGCTGCGTTTGATGGTACAGTGGCTGCGTTTGATGGGGCATAGTGGCAGCAATTTATGGGTACAGTGGCTACATTTGATGGGCACAGTGTCAGCGTTTAATGGGCACAGTGGTGGCAATTTATGGGTACAGTGGCTGTGTTTGATGGTACAGTGGCTGTGTTTGATGGGCACAGTGGCTGTGTTTGATGGGCACAGTGGTGGCAATTTATGGCTACAGTGGCTGCGTTTGATGGTACAGTGGCTGCGTTTGATGGGCACAGTGGCTGCAATTGATGGGTACAGTGGCTGCGTTTGATGGGTACAGTGGCTGCATTTGATGGGTACAGTGGCTGCGTTTGATGGTACAGTGACTGCGTTTGATGGTACAGTGGCTGCGTTTGATGGGCACAGTGGCTGTGTTTGATGGGCACAGTGGTGGCAATTTATGGGTACAGTGGCTGCGTTTGATGGTACAGTGGCTGCGTTTGATGGGCACAGTGGCTGCAATTGATGGGTACAGTGGCTGTGTTTGATGGGCACAGTGGCTGTGTTTAATGGGCACAGTGGTGGCAATTTATGGGTACAGTGGCTGCGTTTAATGGTACAATGGCTGCGTTTGATGGGCACAGTGGCAGCGTTTGATGGTACAGTGGCTGCGTTTGATGGTACAGTGGCAGCGTTTAATGGGCACAGTGGTGGCAATTTATGGGTACAGTGGCTGCGTTTGATGGCACAGTGGCTGCGTTTGATGGGCACAGTGGCTGCAATTGATGGGTACAGTGGCTGCGTTTGATGGGCACAGTGGTGGCAATTTATAGGTACAGTGGCTGCGTTTAATGGTACAGTGGCTGCGTTTGATGGGCACAGTGGCAGCGTTTGATGCTACAGTGGCAGCGTTTAATGGGTACAGTGGTGGCAATTTATGGGTACAGTGGCTGCGTTTGATGGCACAGTGGCTGCATTTGATGGGCACAGTGGTTGCAATTGATGGGT